>CM076853.1:1597577-1806571 GCA_039519185.1 Astragalus membranaceus | reverse complement strand
ACCCTTTAAATTGCCCTAGATCGTAGGTCTCACCTCTTTTTAGGTCACAAGGGCTTTTCCAAATTGTGTGTTGCATTATCCCATTTAGCCAAGTTCTTTTCTTTCATTGATTTTCGAAAAAACAACAAAATATTTTCCCTTTCTTTCATAAATACCCATATGAGGTGGCATATGGTGTGAAATTTTCAAATTACCACCTGTAAATACCCTTATGCAAAAATACAAAAAAAACACCATTGCATCATTACATCATTATCATCATCATCTGCATCACCTGCATTAAATAAAATCCAATTTAGAAAATCATTTGTCATGCATCCAAGTTGTTTGCCGGGATTTTAAAGTAACTTGGAATTTTGTCTTAGGCGGGAAAGATAAAGCAACATGGGATCAAGAAGCGAGATTGTACTTAATTCAAGGTTCCCGATCGTCAAGAAAATAGATGTAGAGAGTCTGAAAAAGTTTGTTTCCTTGATGGAGTCAGAAGAGAGAGATCTATTCCAGAAGGCTTATGGTAACCTCCTCAGATTGTTGCACTTAGATGTCCAAGAGAGTGCTATTATGGCCCTCAGCCAATTTCTATGATCCAGACCTTCGATGTTTCATCTTCAAAGACTTTCAGTTATCACCAACTCTCGAAGAATATGAACAGATTCTGGGGTTCTCAAAGTCTGGGTTAGCACCTTACCAGTATCAGAAACATCAGTACTCAGACCAGAGACTTTCCTTGTTGTTACAAGTCAGTGTGAAGGAATTAGGGCTTCAGAAGGAAAAGAAGAACCGTATCAGGGGTTTCCCGCTAAGCTACTTCGAGGGTTTGTTGAAAGGTTATGCTCAGAATGTGAAGTGGGGTCCTTTAAAGCAGCTGCTAGCCCTAACTATTTTTGGGATAGTTCTTTTCCCTTCGGTCGAGAAGTTTATTGATGAGACCGCTATTGGGCTCTTTCTAGCATTCATAAGTAAAGAAAATTCGATCAACCCTGTGCCAGCAATTCTTGCAGATACCTACTATTCATTCACTCATCACCGTGTGTTAGGAAAGAAGAAGGTTGCTTGTTCTTTCCATGTTCTCTACACCTGGTTCCTCAACCATGTTGTCTCTTATAAGACGAAAGCTGCAGACTTACTAGAGTATGCCTTGTATTGCGAGGTAGAAGCTAGAAGTGCACAAGAATGGGCGCACACTTTAGAGAATCTCAGTGCTCTCAAAGTCTGTTGGTTCAATCGTTCGTGTTGGGAAAATAGACCTTCAATATTGTTCCGGTGTGGCAATTTCCAGAATGTACCCTTAATGGGAACTCAGGGCATTATCAATTATAATCCTTCTCTTACCATCAGGCAGCTTGGGTATCCCATGAAGAATGCACCCGCTGAAGACATGGTGGCCCCGATTTTTCTCGATAATGAAGACTCAAAGAACCAAGGCTTGCTCCAGAAAATTTCAAAGGCTTGGGAGGGTTTGGTTTACAAGAATGAAGAGGAGATCACAAAGAGAACGGGTAATGTTGCTTTCTACCAATGGTTCCACCAAAGAATTCAAAATGTTGGTCTGCCTCGTCAGAACCCAGTGTCAGTTGAGAAAGAGGTCCCAGAGCTCCACGTTCCAAGACCCGAAGAGCTAAGTGAGATCAAGTCTTCCTTATCCAAAGTAGAGGAAGACAAAAAGGCACTGCAGGCAGAGTTGGAAAAGGTAACCCTGCAAAAGAAGAAGTTGGAGAAAGAGAATGAAATTAAGACGATGGCTATTGAGGAGAGTGTTCAGCAATTCCAAGCAGAAAAGAAGAGTAAGCTAGAGGCTCAGAAATATCTGCAGGGGGCTAGGGATGAACTCCAAAGGTACAAGCAAAAAACGAGAAAAGCCCTTGAAGAAGCCAGAGAGTGGAAGATGGTGGCAAGTGAGCCCAAACAAGAATCTCGCTTGGTGGTGGAGTTGAAGAATCAGCTGAAGAGCCTTGAACACGAAAGAAACTCCATTGGGTATGCTCTTAAGGAATATCAAGAAATGTTGGGGTATGAGCAAGAACGATCTGACGAGCTGAAAAGGCATTGCCGGTACTTAGAAGAGTCTTATATGCTGATGCGAGCTGAGAGTCAGCACTGGGAGCAGCGTTTCTTAGCTCTAATTGGCAAAATAGAAGAACAAGAGATTGTTAGAGAGCCTAAGAGACGAGATTCAGCTGTGGAAGGGTAAGTTTTCAAGGTTGGCATGGCTAGCTAATCAGGCTGTAAAAGATGTTCCCAGAAGGCTAAGAAGGGCAGAAGCCGAGATGCTTCCCTTCAATACCCCGGTGCGTGTGTACGAATTTGTTAATTTCTGCAAAGCCCTGACCAAGGAGCTCATGGAGAAGGCCGAGGGAGCCGCTGCCGCAAGCAAGGAAAGAGAGAAGAAAAGAAAGTTGAAGGCCATATGTCAGTAGATCTTAGTGCATTGTAATTTTCTTCTTAGAATGTTCACTAGGAAAGTGTAATTTTTCTTTTCTTAAAGAATGTTCTATTTTCCTTTTCAAAGCATTGTATTACAGACTCAAGGATATTGTATCTTGCTCTTCTATTGAAATGACTAAAGTTATGATGCTTGAATGAAGTACGCTCATCCCGCTTGTTGATCCTAGTCGCGCTATGTTCTTAAAAAAAAAAGAAATATTTGAATCTACACTTATGACAAGAGCAAGTTGCACTGTAACTCCCGGCAATAAACAACAAATAACATAAAAATAAAGGGTCATCTGCATTGCATTGCATTCATTAATTCGCTCCTTCATTTAATAAGAATGGTTTCAAACAGAAAAAGGCAAGCTGGTTCGTCCGCACCGTTACTTCACTCGTTTGCAAGCAAGACTGATGGCGTCCAACGGAGACGATTTGAGTCAAGATGAAGTGGTGATAGAGATCCTCAATCCTGAGCAGCTGGCTCAGGAAAATCAGGCTCTAAAAACAAAGATGGCGGCCATGGAAGCTCAAATGGCTGAGGTAATGAATATGCTTGCAGAATTTGGGAAGTGGGGCCGCTGCTGGGGCCGCCGCTGTAGTAAATCCAGAAGGGGTCGTCACCTTTGTTCCTCCACCTGTGTCAGCTGAAGTTGTAACTGTTCAGCCTCTGTCCAGGCCAGAAGTTAGTCAGTCTCCAGGGACAAGCGGTCCAAGACAACCACATGCACAAATATATCCTTGGGGGATGCCCATGAATTATACACCATCCATCGCTGAAGCCATTCCTTTGGTGACAAGTCAGCCTGCTGTGGTTACTTCTATTGGAACTACGGGTGTGCCGCACATTCACATCCCAAGTCCCAGTATTGCACCTCCCAGAAGTTTTCCTGCTCCTGCTCTAGAGATTGCTGTGAATCCCCCAAGTGTTGCTTACCAAATGGGGAACCCCGCTCATTATGGGGGTTACTACTTCAGTCCAGGGAGCTATCCTCAGGGCCAGATGGTTGAAAGTTCACAGCCGAGAGATAGATATCATTTGCTAGAGGAGCGACTGAGAGCAATGGAAGGGTCAAGTACAAGAGCAAAGGATGCACGAGACTTGTGTCTTGTCTCAGGAGTTGTTATACCTCCCAAGTTTAAAGCGCCAGATTTTGACAAGTACCGCGGTACCAGATGTCCCTCCAGCCACTTAACAATGTATGTCAGGAAGATGGCAGCGTATGCCCATGATGATAAAGTACTGATCCATTTCTTTCAAAACAGTCTGACTGGAGCGTCTCTAGACTGGTATATGCAGCTCCAGCCTTCTGATATCCATAGCTGGAAGGATCTTTCCGAGGCTTTTCTTAAACAATATCAGTACAATATGGATCTTGCCCCTGACAGATCTCAACTGCAACACATGAGCAAAAGTGATAGGGAGTCATTTAAAGAGTACGCTCAGAAGTGGAGAAGTATAGCAGCCCAGGTAAAACCACCATTGACGGAGAAAGAAATGGTGTATATGTTCATGGAGACTCTCCCGGGAATGTACTATGAGCGGTTGGTGGGTAGCGTTTCCTCTAATTTTTCTGATATGGTAATCATTGGGGAGCGTTTGGAACATGGTTTGCGAAGTGGAAAAATTGCCGGAGGATTTGGCAATTCCGGTGGGCAGAAGAAACCTTTTTTCCCCAAGAAGAAGGAGGGAGAAACTAATGTCATCACTGCAGGGGGAGGCCCATCATTCAATTCTCCACAGCAAGCAATGCCTGCTCCAGCTCAGACTCAGCAAGCTAATTCGGGTTATAGAGCCCAAAATTATCAAGAAAAGAGACGGGCTAATTTCGATCCAATCCCAATGACTTATACAGATTTGTTCAACCACCTCATCTCGAAGAACTTGATTAAAACTCGTCTCATGAAACCCATGCAACCTCCTTTTCCTAGAGGGTACAATGCTGAGGCTACCTGTGCTTTCCATAGTGGTATGGTTGGCCATACAGTGGAGGACTGCAAAGCTTTTAAGTACGTAGTCCAAGATTTAATTGATGCTAATTGGATTTCTTTCAAGCCAAATAGCCCAAGTACGACTACGAACCCCCTGCCAGGACATGGGATGCCCTCTGCCAATGCTATAGAGGATTCTGGGAGTCAGATCATGATAAAGAATGTCGAAAGTATCAAGACTCCTAGGGAAGACATATATGCTGAGTTACGTCGCTGGGGGGTGATTCAGAAAGGCTGTGTGTGTGCCGACCCGGAGTGTGCAGGGGCTTGTGAGGATTTTAAGGTTGTTTTACAAGATTTGATGGACCGCTATGTGGTCCGGCTGGAGGTAGTTGAGAAAGAAGAAAATGTGCTCATGCTACAGTTCAATGATGGCAAAGGGACCAGAAAACCAATTGAGATACTATACAATCCGAAGCCAGCTCAAGCTAGATCTCAGCCATTGATTATTGAGGTGCCTGCTCCCTTCCCTTACGAGAAAAACAGTGCAGTGCCGTGGAAGTACAGCAACTCGCCTCCAGTGGAAAATTCTCCAAGTGCTTCTGTTGTTACTAACATCACTGGGGCAAGTGGGATGACTAGAAGTGGCCGCATGTATGTTCCCAAGGTCACCCAGGCTGAGTCATCTAAAGCGGTTGAAGACAGGGCACGAAAGGGGAAAGACAAAGAAATGGAGAATGCCCAGAAAGAAAAGGTGGCAGAGCAAGAAAATGATGAATTCTTGAAAATTGTAAGACAAAGTGATTACAAGGTAGTTGATCAAATGAGCCAGACCCCTGCGAAGATTTCTATGATGTCATTGCTATTGAGCTCAGAAGCACATAGGGCTGCCCTGATGAAAGTGCTGAACGGGGCTCATGTTGCTCAAAACATCTCTGTAGGTCAATTTGATGAGGTGGTGGGGAATATTATGGCTGCAAACCATGTAACCTTTGCCGATGATGAACTTCCCCCAGAAGGGAGGAAACACAATTTAGCCCTCCATATCTCTGTCAAATGTGGGGACTTTGTGTTGGCCCGTGTGCTAATTGATAATGGCTCTTCTCTGAACGTTATGCCGAAGTCTACGTTGAACAAGTTGGATGTGGACTGCTCCTTCATGAAGCCTAGTTCAACACTGGTAAGGGCATTTGACGGATCAAAGAAGGAAGTAATAGGAGAAGTGGAGTTTCCTATTCAGATTGGGCCAGAGACCTTTTATGTGAATTTTCAAATCATGGACATCTCTTCATCTTACAGCTGTTTACTCGGGAGGCCATGGATTCATATGGCAGGGGCTGTTCCTTCCTCTTTGCATCAGAGGGTCAAATTTGTAGTGGATGATAAGATTGTGGTGGTGTTTGGAGAGGAGGAGATGCTAGTCAACAAGCCTTCTCCCTTTCGCTATGTAGAAGCGGCTGAAGAGTCGCTGGAAACTTCTTTTCAGTCCCTTGAGATTGCCAATGCCGTGTTTGAAGGGGGTAAGTTGCTGCCACCTGTAATGAAATTGTCAAAGGATGAGGAGATGGTCGCAAAGATCATGATGGCCCAGGGATATCAGTTAGGACGCGGATTGGGAAAAGAAGGACAAGGAATCCGTGCTCCTATTCAGTTGAAGGAGAACAAAGATCGTTTTGGTTTGGGATACTGCCCAACCGAAGCTGAAAAGAAGAAGGTGGCTGAAGAAAGAAGAGGAGTGAGGTTGGCCAAGTTAAGAGGTTGGAACCCAGAGCCAAAGAGGATTCCTATCTGTGACATTCGCCAAAGCTTTAAGAGTGCAGGGTTGCTGGACCCGGATCAAATCACTGCCATTGAGGATGGTTCAAAAGATGAAGAAGGCGGCGTCAGCTTGGTCCGTCGTTGTCAGGCTGATGAAGAGCTCAAGAATTGGGAGGCTGTAGACTTGCCCATCAGTTTTAATTCAAAGTAATGATTTGTAATGCATTCCTTTAGCTCTGCCCAAGGCTTCAAGATAGTTTGTTAGGGCGTGCATGTTTTTATGTTCAGTGATATCACCATCAATAAAAACGCTTATTTGAATTTCATCAATAAAATTTCTTTGTCTTCATTTATTTCTTTCTTTTCGCTTTATTTTGTTTGTTTCGCTTTTCATTCTACTTTCTGCTTATACGTATGCAGATCGAAAGTAATTGTTTCTGAAAGTAACAGTGCCAATAAGTCACATTATGATTTTGATCATCCAATTAACCAAACTGAAGGGGGTGTTGAGGAAAACTGGGAAACTCCTCCGGAACTAATGAGACTACTAGAGCAGGAGGAAAAGGTCATTCAGCCTCATGAAGAGTCGGTTGAGGTAATCAATTTGGGTACAGAAGAGGATAAAAGAGAAGTTAAAGTTGGTACTGCCATGGAAGATGGTGAACGTAAAAAGCTGATTCAACTCTTGCGTGACTACGTTGATGTCTTTGCATGGTCATACAAGGACATGCCAGGGTTAGATACTGATATTGTTGAGCACAGATTGCCCGTGAAGCCAGAGTGTCCACCAGTCAAGCAAAAATTGAGAAGAATGAAGCCTGAGATGTCATTAAAGATCAGAGATGAGGTAAAAAAGCAGTTTGATGCGGGATTTCTGAAAGTGGCTAAGTATCCTCAATGGGTAGCAAATATCGTCCCTGTCCCGAAAAAGGACGGCAAGGTCAGGATGTGTGTTGATTACAGGGATCTGAACAGAGCTAGTCCCAAGGATGACTTCCCTCTACCTCACATTGATATACTGGTAGACAGTACAGCCCAGCACTCTTTATTCTCCTTTATGGATGGGTATTCAGGGTACAATCAGATCAAAATGGCTCCGGAAGATATGGAGAAAACCACCTTCATAACACTCTGGGGAACATTCTGCTACAAAGTGATGCCTTTTGGGCTCAAGAATGCTGGTGCAACCTATCAGAGGGCGATGGTGACATTGTTCCACGACATGATGCACAAAGAAATTGAGGTGTATGTAGATGATATGATTGCAAAATCCAGGACTGATGAAGAGCACATTGTTAATCTGCGGAAACTCTTCGAGCGTCTGCGGAAGTTCAAGCTCAGGTTAAACCCGGCCAAATGTACCTTCGGTGTGAGATCCGGAAAGCTGTTGGGATTTATCGTCAGTCAGAAAGGGATAGAAGTTGATCCAGATAAAGTCAAAGCAATCCTTGAAATGCCTGCGCCAAAGACTGAAAAGGAGGTCCGGGGTTTCCTCGGGAGACTGAACTACATCTCAAGGTTCATATCCCAATTGACCGCCACTTGTGAGCCTCTCTTTAAGCTGTTGTGCAAAAACCAAAGATTAGAGTGGAATGATGATTGCCAAAGAGCCTTTGAAAGAATTAAAGATTATCTTCAGAATCCACCAATCCTGATGCCGCCGGTGTCTGGGAGGCCGCTTATCCTGTATCTAACCGTGTTGGATAATTCAATGGGGTGTGTACTGGGGCAGCATGATGAATCTGGAAAGAAAGAGCATGCCATATACTACTTGAGTAAGAAATTCACTGACTGTGAGACGAGGTATTCAATACTGGAAAAGACGTGTTGTGCCTTAGCATGGGCTGCTCGTCGTTTAAGGCAGTACATGTTGAGTCATACAACCTGGTTGGTATCTAAAATGGATCCAATCAAATACATCTTCGAAAAACCAGCGCTCACAGGACGGATTGCTCGTTGGCAGATGTTGTTGTCAGAGTATGATATCTTGTATGTCACGCAGAAAGCAGTCAAGGGCAGTGCACTTGCCGAGTACTTAGCATGCCAGCCAATTCAAGATTACCAATCAATGCAGTATGATTTTCCTGATGAAGACATCATGGCACTGTTTGATGAGGGAAAGTCTCCAGAGGATGAAAGGTGGAGGATGATATTTGATGGGGCATCCAATGTGTGGGGACACGGAGCTGGGGCTGTGTTAATATCCCCAGATAACCGTTTTGTTCCAGTCACGGCCAGATTGAGCTTCTATGTTACTAACAACATCGCAGAATATGAAGCATGCATCTTGGGTATCCAAGCAGCCTTAGAATGGAAAGTTGAAAGGCTCGATGTGTATGGGGATTCAGCCCTGGTTATTCATCAAGTAAGAGGCGATTGGGAGACCAGAGATCCCAAATTGATTCCATATTGTGATTATGTGCGAGAATTGATAGAGTCTTTCGACGAAATTACTTTCCAGCACATCCCTCGAGATGAAAATCAGTTGGCCGATGCTTTGGCAACTCTGTCATCAATGTTCAATGTCAGCTGCGACGAAAACCTAACTCATATCAGAATCCAACATCGGGATCTCCCAGCGCATCATTACTGTACAGCCATAGATGAAGAGCCGGATGACAAGCCTTGGTATCATGACATCAAGCAGTACATTATCAGTAGAGAATACCCTCCTGGGGCATCTGAGAATGACAAGAGAACCCTTCGACGATTGTCAAGGAATTTCTTCCTCAGTGGTGAGGTTCTATACAAAAGGAATTATGACTCAGTCCTCTTAAGGTGTGTTGCCAAAGAAGAAGCTGAAAGAATCATGAGGGAGGTGCATGAGGGCTCATTCGGAACTCATTCTAGTGCACATACTATGGCTAGACAGATTTTAAGGGCAGGCTATTACTGGTTGCAGATGGAAGGTGACTGCTACAGCTTTGTCCGAAAGTGCCACAAATGCCAAATTTATGCTGATCATATACATGTGCCGCCTGCTAGATTAAATGTTCTGACTGCGTCCTGGTCGTTTTCAATGTGGGGAATGGATGTCATTGGTCCTATTGAACCCAAAGCATCAAATGGACATCGCTTTATATTGGTTGCCATTGACTATTTCACGAAGTGGGTTGAAGCTGCCTCATATTCCAGTGTGACCAGTTCAGTGGTTGCCAAATTTGTGAAGAAAGATTTGATCTGCCGTTATGGTCTTCCTGACAAGATCATCACTGATAACGGCAGTAACCTAAATAGCAAAATGATGAAAGATCTGTGCGCAGAGTTCAAAATCCAGCATCATAATTCTTCTCCCTATCGACCCAAGATGAATGGGGCAGTCGAAGCAGCTAACAAGAACATCAAGAGGATAGTTCAGAAAATGGTGGTCACATACAAGGATTGGCATGAAATGCTTCCCTTTGCTCTGCATGGCTACCGTACTTCAGTGCGTACCTCAACTGGGGCAACTCCTTTTTCTCTGGTGTACGGGACAGAAGCAGTCCTCCCTATCGAGGTTGAGATACCTTCTCTGCGAGTAATCATGGAAGCTAAGCTGGAAGAAGCAGAATGGGTACGGGCACGTCTGGATCAGTTAAATCTCATTGAGGAAAAGAGAATCGCAGCCTTGTGTCATGGGCAGCTATACCAGCAAAGGATGAGAACAGCTTTCGACAAGAAAGTCCGACGCCGTGAGTTCAATGAGGGAGACCTAGTGCTTAAGAAGATCTTGCCTATCCAGACTGATCCTCGAGGGAAATGGACACCCACTTATGATGGCCCCTATGTAGTCAAGAAAGCCTTTTCCGGAGGAGCGCTGATACTCACGAATATGGATGGAGAAGATTTAAAGAACCCAGTCAATTCCGATCAAGTGAAGAAGTATTATGCCTAAAAGAAATAGATGAAAAAGAGAAAGACAAGCCAAGTAAGAATTAGCTCGCTAGGTTGAAAACCCGCAAAGGGCGGCCTAGGCAAAATCAGAGCGACCCGGTGGATTGAAAACCCGCAAAGGGCGATCCAGGCAAAAATTAGGGTCAGAAAGCTTGGGCACAGAAAGTGAAGAAAGGCATACAACTCCCCTGAAGACTTGGATGAAAGGGTGATCAAAGTCGAAGACATAAATGTTGGCACTGTTCCACAGAGACGGACAGTCAGAAATTAGCTTCTCTCTATTTTCGTGTCTTTTTGTAGTTTAAATCTTCAAATGTATTGAATAGTCGGCGTAACTTCTTGTGCGACCGATTTCCATATCAATAAAATTCAGTCTTTCTCATAGTTGTTTGTTTTTATATTTTTCTGCTTTTTCTGCTCAAATAAGTGTTTTATGATGATGGTAACACTGACCTGTAAAACATGTGCATAAATCGTAGAGCATTACAATCATTGCGAAAATAAAAAAAGAGAGTCATGAGGAGGAAGTAACCGCTCAGAGAAAATTAAGTTCACAAAAGAATAACTGCACTCATAGACCATTTCAGATGGCAAAGCGCAAAACAATTGGCACTCGGCTCATGCACCACCATAGTTCTAATCAGTCCCTCAATCTCCACACAGGGTGGTCGGACCAGTAAAAGAAAATAAGCCAAAAGAGCAAAAGAGCAAAACAAAAACAAACGATCAGAAAAAAGAAAGCTGGTCGCACAAAATAAAAAAAAAACAACAAAAATAAGAAAAACAAATAGTCAGAAAAAAGAAAGCTGACAAAAGAAAAGAAAATCAAGAAATAGCACTCTACCACATTCATCATCACCAAAATCATAACATTGCATGCACTTGCATAACATGCCCTTGCATGATAGGCCTGTGCATAACATGCATCCACACTTCATGCACCATACCTTGCATCAGCTGACGTATGCAGGTACCTCAATCAACCAATCAACAGGATTAGTGAATCCCTTCAGGACCCAGTGTCCCTTCAGGCCAGGTGCCAATCAACCAACAGGATTAGTGAATCCCTTCAGACTTCTCCCTGTATTCGAGCTACAGGTAAGTCCTTCAGACCTCGTTAGGTCCAGACGAAAAGGATAGTTGTGTCAGCCTAAGACATGGCGCAGTCCAAGGGAAATATCGAGATCGCGACTTGATAAAGTACCCTCCCCGGTCGCTCGCAAGACCACCTCATGCCCGAGGGCAAGCTCGGATCGTTCGCGATTCGTTAAAAGGCTTTAGGCAGCCTCCGGTGTCGGCTTACTGAGGGCCGATACCTTCTTTACTGCTTTCTTTATTGCTTTCTTTACTGCTTGCTTTTGCTGGCTTACTGAGGGCTGGCACCAATTTATTGTTTTTGTTACGTCGGCTTACTGAGGGTCAACAGTTCATTTCTTGCTTTGGCTGGCTTACTGAGGGCTGGCACCAATTTATTGTTTTTTTGTTTTGTCGGCTTACTGAGGGTCGACAATTCATTTTCTGCTTTTGCTGGCTTACTGAGGGCTGGCGCCAATTTATTTCTTGTTTTGTTGGCTAACTGAGGGTCGACAATTTATTTTTTGTTTTGTCGGCTTACTGAGGGTCGACAATTCATTTTTTGCTTCTATTGGCTTATTGAGGGTCGGCACCCATCTATGAAAAATATATAATAGAGAAAGAAAAGGGGAAAATTCGGGTTTTCCTAAGTAGACAAAACTGGTATAATTTCTGAATTCTTTATTTCTATTTTGCTTCGGAATATGCTTCGGCCAATTCATATTCCTTGTCAAAATCCAAATAAAGAGGGGCAGCTGTCATACCCCAATTTTGTCCGGCTTAGGTCAAAACCCTAATTTTCCGCAAAAATAATAATTTAGAAGTGTGCCATTATTTTGAGAGGCCAGAAGAGATATGGGCATGCATTTTTAAGTCTCAAAAGTCATTCCAAAGTTTCCAAAATTATTTTTAAAGTAGGAGTGCACTTTTGGGTAAATCAGGGTTTTGAGGTCCAAAGGGTATTTTGGTCATTTCACAATAAAAGGGATAATTCCTCAAGAAAATCATCATGCATTGCATTTTAAGTCCTAGAAGTCATTCCAAGGTCTTTAAAATCATTTTTAGGGTTGGAATGTGCTTTTTAGGTAGATTAGGGTTTTAGGGTTGAAAAGGGCATTTTGGTCATTTTCCATAAAAGATGATTTTCTTGCCAAAAATACATATTTACAAAAAGTACATTTTTTATTTCATCAAGGATAATTTTTGTACATTTTGTAGAAAAAACCCTAATCAAAAATAATTAGAATTGCATTTTTCTCATTTTTAGTGCATAAATAAATAGAAAAGGCCATTAAATATTCCTCTATTATTATGTGACAATTTAATTGTCATAGATAGCTAGAGTGAATATTTGATGTGCCCAAAAAAAAATGTGACATGATTTTAATAGTTGCATTGCATTTAGTTCCCATGCCCAAAAACTTGAAATGCAAACTCAAGTGAGGAAGTGTCTTCAAATAAGACAAAATGACCAAAAAAAAAATATTTTTGTTCCCTCATTCCCCTTCAAGAATCACGCCACTCACACCCTCTCTCTCAAAAAAAAATCTTCTACACACTTCTTAAAGATTTGATTTGATCTTATTTTTAGCCTTACCCTCTTTGGTAAAATCATCCATCCACTTACACTAACCCCACCTTCAAAAAAGCCAAATTTCCCTCTTTGGGAACAATTTATTCCAACAACACCCCTAACCCTACTTCTCCTAAATATCTCTTCGATAATTAGAATTTTCCATTTTATTTTCTCTTTTCTTTTATCCAATAATTTCGATTTCTCTTTCTCTCATTTTCACTCACATTTGTGTTTCTTTAATACCCCTAATCCTTGTGAGAGTCAATCCCAACCATTGATCAAAAATAAAGCTCAAATCCTAGAGCACCTAGAAATAAAAGGACACAAATACCCCTAACCCTAGAAAAAATCTATAAAAACCCTTCATTCCTTCACAAGAGGACCTTGGAACTCTCATTTGATCTCACTCTCAAAAATCACACAATTCTCCTCTCCTCTCCTCCTCCAAGAAACCGTAGCTCCTCCATCCCTAAAACCACTTCCATTTCTCAACTTTCTTTCACCAATTCATCATCAAACCACCTCCAATCCACTCCTCTCACACTCAAGAAAAATCAAGCACATAATTCCTCTCTTCCTCCCCTCCATTCAAACCAAAAACAGCCCCTCATACCTTTCGTCATTCAAGGCCGAAGCTCCTTTCATTTATTTCTCCTCTACTTCTTCAATTTTCTACCTATTTTAGAGATAAGGTAAAAACCCCAATATCTTAGCATCATCTTCAAACATCTTGCATCAAAACTCATCTTATCATCTTCATCTCATATTCTCTTCCTTATTTTTGTGCACTCATCATTTTCACTTTTAAAAATGTAGATTGTTGTTGTTAGGGTGAGAAATGGCTTCTCACCTTTGAATAATGTAGCTTGTTGATTAATTTGTGTTGATCTTTGTTTTTAAGTGAAATAAACATGTGATTTTCACTCTCTTATGTTTCGCATATTTTTGTTTTAAAATTACCTTGTGGTCACTTTTCACTTGAGTATGTTTATTTTTTAACTATTAGCGCTTAAAATTTTGTGTTAAAAGTGATTTTTAGTCCTTGTGATGTTGATGATCTTACAACTTGATTCTCCCTTGTGTTTAGAACACTATGATTTAAGGGAGAAGATTGTAAGATAGGATTCAACTTTGTTTATGAATTTTTCATGTTTAATATTTTTTAGTTGTTGTATGTTGATGATCTTATAGCTTGATTCTCCCTTGTGTTTAGAACACTATGATTTAAGGGAGAAGATTGTAAGATAGGATTCAACTTTGTTTATGAATTTTTCATGTTTAATATTTTTTTTAGTTGTTGTATGTTGATGATCTTACAACTTGATTCACCCTTGTGTTTAGAGCACCATGATTTAAGGGAGAAGATTGTAAGATAGGATTCAACTTTGTTTATGAATTTTTCATGTTTAATATTTTTTTTAGTTGTTGTATGTTGATGATCTTATAACTTGATTCTCCCTTGTGTTTAGAACACTATGATTTAAGGGAGAAGATTGTAAGATAGGATTCAACTTTGTTTATGAATTTTTCATGTTTAATATTTTTTTTAGTTGTTGTATGTTGATGATCTTACAACTTGATTCACCCTTGTGTTTAGAGCACCATGATTTAAGGGAGAAGATTGTAAGATAGGAGTCAACTTTGTTTATGAGTTTTCCTTGTTTAATATTTTTTTTTTTAGTTGTTATTTGTTGATGATCTAGCCATATGAGTCTCCACTAGTGCCTAGTGCACTTTGATTTAAGTGGAGGAGATGGTTAGAAGGGATTCTACTTTATTTAGATGCTCTCTAATTTTCATATGATAATTTGCTAAACTAGCTTACTTGTTCATGTATCTTTACCCTAATCTAGTTCATTAGTTCACATGTTCCTTTAATTGGTTTTTGGTTAGTTGTTGATGATTTAGCTATGTGAGTCTCCACTAGTGCCTAGTGCACTTTGATTTAAGTGGAGGGGATAGCTAGAGAGGATTCAACTTTATCTTCTTGGTTTATGTGTTCTATTTTACTCATTGCTAGATGTTGATGATGGGGTAAGTGGATTTTCACTTGTGCCCATGGCACTTTAATTTAAGTGAAAAGATTACTCTATATGATTCAATTTTGTTTAATGCTTAAAGTGTAGGGTTATGCCTTATGTTCCTCTTGTATGCTAATTTGTAAGGTTTTAGTATGAAATCGAAAATGAATTAATGCTTAAGATGTTTCGGCCAAGAGATGAAAAATAGGGTTCATGTGTTGTTTGAATATTTGATGACTTGTAGTGGAAGAATGACTTGATTTGGGGCTAGTTTGTACTTTGGGTTTGAGGGTGAAAATTAGGGTTCCATGTTTTTTTTATTTATTCCTTTAATTGTTATGTTGAATAAAGGCATGTATTAATTTGATGTTTGTATAGTAATCTCATGTGTAGAATAGGGTTGCATCTTGTGATGTTTTTATGTGCTAGCTTGTGAATTCTAGTATGAAATTGATTTGATTTTTGCATGAAGAACATTCGGCCAAGGGCCATATTTTGTGCATATGTTGTGTTTGAAATTTTACCCCTTTGATCTATTTTGAGTGAAATAAAATTAGGTCATTGTTGTTCTTAACTTTTTACCCTTTTTGCATTTCATTAAAACTTCTTTTTTTTCTCTTTCATATAACTATTTTCTAAAACATAAGTTATTAGTGATAATCACCCATAACCTTGGTTAGTTTGATTATCATGAACGCTTTCAATTTTCAAAAACATCCTTTTAAACATAAGTTATTAGTGATAATCACTCATAACCTTGGTTAGTTTGATTATCACGAACACTTCATTTCAAAACAAATGAAAACCTTTTTCGCAATCATAAAGCAAATCTTTTCATAAAACAAACAAAAATTATTTTCAAACCCATTGTTACTAATGGCTAATCAGAACTTTGGTTCGTCTAGTCATTGGTATCAATGGCTTTTCACAAAAAGAACAACAAGGTGGTGATCATCCATAACTTTGGTTGGTTTGACCATTTGCGTCAATTAACCTTTTTCGAAAACCATTTTCAAAAGGTCAAATAAAAATGAGTCTTTACTAATGGTCAATCAGAACTTTGGTTCGTCTGACCAATGGTATTGACTCTCATTTTCAAGAGTACTTAGCAGTGATTACCCATAACTTTGGTTAGTTTAATCATTCGCTAAGTGCTCGTCCTATTTCGAAAATTCACTAAAAAAAAAAAGATAAAAAAACAAAACCCCTTTTCATAACAAAGAAGAACTACGTAGCTTTGAGTTCTCCATCGCACCGGGAGATACGTAGGAGCGGGCCATGTCCCGTCAAGCACTTTTTCTAAAAAAACTTTTTTTTCCCTTCTCTATAATAAACAAAATTTTCATTAAGTCCTTTTTCAATGCATTTTTTTAATAAAGAAATGAATAGGCAAATTTAGGTATATTTTCCAAATCAAACGTTGAAACCACACATTTTAGTTAGAGGTTCCCTTTCGGTAGAAAGGACATGTGAGGTGCTAATACCTTCCTCACGTGTAATCGATCCCCGAACCTATGTCTCTAGTTTTCAAAGACCACCCGCCTTTTCTTTGAAAAGACTTTTTTTCAATGTTTTGGTCTTAAAACTAAAATATTGGTGGCGGCTCCAAACTTTTCCCATGTTGTACATCGAGAAACCTAAACCGGGGATTTTTCGGGGTGCAACATACACAAATCTGCCAGCTAAGGGAAGCATCTAGAATGCTGCTAGAATTACACAGGTATATTCCCAACGGATACAAAGGACAACTACAAGGATAATATCAAATCTAGGTTGAAGCAAAAGGACAATAGGAATCCTAGGTGAGAATTCCGTACTGTAGGCAGCACTGAAGGATCCTATGTGTATCCCTCGAGAAGCAACACATAGTCTTTAAAATGAGTGGGCTTGGATGCATTCCTTTTGGGCCTAGCACTTGGGTTGCTATCACAGGTAGGCACTATAATGTCTACATAGACATTTTTTAATGGAGTTGAAGTTAAACCGCTAAAAAAAGATAATGTTGCTGACATTTGGAAACATGAAGAACTCATTCGGAAAAAAAGATGAATGACTAATATGGTATTTTAGATTAACTAAAGGATCTCGTGGGATTTTTTTGTCTAATATAAGTTGGTGGATCGATATTCTTAACTACTGAGTAGGGGTGTCAAAATGGATGGATTAGATGGTTTTGGATTTGGATTATAATGAATGAATTGAAAAAATCCATTTATCCATTTAAAGATGTACTAAAGATATCCAATCCAATTCATCCATTAAACAAAAACAAAACCATCCAATCCATCCATTAATATTTTTAACACTTAAAAAGTATTTTAATAAAAAATTATTTCTCATCATAATTTAATTTTTTTTTATAGCAGCAGAATTTTTTAAAAAAATTTTACTGCAGAATTTTAATTCTTTTTACATTTATATATAAATATATATTTATATTTATATATGTTGGTGGTTTTGTGGTGGCAGGCAGCGGTGGATCTCCGGCGGCCCGCGGTGGTTGACGACGGCTCTTCGGCAGTGGTTGGCGGCGGTGCTCCAGGTTGTTTTTTTAACTAAATTTATATATATATATATATATATATATATATATATATATATATTGTTTCTGAAACTAGTTTTTTAAAATTTTATTTTCGGAAAAAAATTATGTTCTTATAACAAGTATTTTAAAAAATATTTTTTGGTAAACAAGTATTTTTTTAGACTTTATTCTTTCTATCCAACGGATTTTGAAAATTAGTGGATGGACCAAAACTGTCCATAAGATTAAATGGATGGATTGGATCCAATTCGTTAAGTTTTTTATAATCATCATAGATGGACTTATTGGTGGATGGATTGGATAGATGATGGACAAATAGATCATTTTGACACCCTTACTACCGAGGATATGCCAATCTATGAAGAAAAGGAGGATGGCAACTGAATGCTCGTGTGGGAGATGTCCCTTTTATATTAGTATATTTTAGAAGTATTATATTGGTAATTAGTTTTAAATTAACTTATTTGATTAATTTGTTTCAGTTTTTCATTTAATCGTTGTAAGTTATGAAGTGTTCTTTTTTACTCGAAGTTATGATGAGTTATGTTTTGGATTTACGCTTATACATTTTTATTCTTAATCAAAATTGAGGTATAACAATCCTTTAAATTTATTGCTGATGTTAATGTTATAACTTATAAGTGTGCATTTCCGTTGAAAAGTTTGAAACTTTTACAATGAATCGGATCTAAGCGTTTTACTATAGTTTGGAAAAATTTTAGAAGAAAACGAACTTAAGACAGTATGCAATTTTTTTTTTTTGACAATACAATATGCAAGTTTTTAAGAGCACTTTCATACCTATATATAAGTACATTATTTTTCAGAGAAACATATAAAAGTCGAGAGAACTACTTGATTTTGGGATGTTGGTTCTGTTTTCTGCTACAATACTCATTTTGCAGGTACATATTGCAAAGAGAAATAAGCACTTATATATATATATATATATATATATATATATATATATATATATATATATATATATATATATGTTTGTGTGTGTGTTAAATGATGAATTACATTTTTATCCTCATTTAAAGTTGATGTCATTAAGGTGGTTCATTAATTAAGAGTATAGGCCACAATTTCATAAAATGAACATTTTTCGAAAGAAAATTAAACTTTTAACCCTTTTTTCTTCTTACACAAAATTCAACAAAATGTTTCCAAAACTCAAATTAAATTAGTAAATCTAATAAAGTGTACTAATTTGCTCTGCACAAATCTTCAAATAAAATTCCGTCCAAAGCTAACGAAGGATTACCTCGGTTCAAGGGAGCGAGGGAATAGACACTATGGATGGGTAGCACGCGATGATGACCCCAGTTTCGAGAATATAATTGGTGACCATCTCTAAAATGGGGATTTGAGAACTGTTTTTGGAAAAGAAGCAAAGGACAACATGAAAATATTGAAGCTTGTATCTAGTTTGGCTAATACCTTAAAATTGACGAATAAGGAATTAGAGCAGACAGCGGATAGAATCACGATGTTAACGCGTCTTTGAAGACACCCATGGATAAAAAATAATAACGTTAAGAAATTATTACAATAATTTTGTTAGATGAATTCTCTCGATTGCAACAATTTTGTTTGATGAAACAAAACCTTTGCAATAATTTGTTTTAATAAATTATCTATTGCAATAATTTTGTTTGATGTGAATATTGCACTGGATGATTCATCAAACGAAATTATTGGAAAGGAGGATTTATGTAACAAAATTATTGCACTAATTCCTTTTCATCGTTATTTTGGATCCATGGTTGTCTTGAAGTACGCATTAACATCGTGATACATGCACGTTGTCTGCTTTAATTTCTTATTCTTCAATTTTAAGTTATTAGTCAAACCAGAGACAAACTTCAATGGTTTCATGTTGTCCTCTGTTTCTTTTCCAGAAACTGTTTTCAAATCCCCTTGTGTGGAGATAATGACCAATTATATCCCTGAAATTGTAGTCATCATCGAATGCTACCCATCCATAGAGTCTATTCCCTCCCTTGAACCGAAGTAATGTTTCTTGCCACAATGCAAAGCTAGAAAGCTTCTTTCAAACTTCATAGCACTGGTGAAACCCCTTTTAATGTAAACACATCCCTTTTAATCTATGGAGAGGAACACTCCATAGATTTGAGAATGTCTAGCAATGAGGCAGGGAGGAAGATTTCCTAAGCTGCAAAACTTCACTCTCTTATTCACCATTTTGTCTGGCCTTGGAAGGGGAATGTTGCTAACATTGCTACAGTATTTAAAAATGGGAAGCGCGTGGGAGGCAGTGGTAGCAAACTAAGGTATGAGTTTACATTAAAATGGTTTGAGCCTACCAAAGTTATTCCAATATGGAACTGTAATGGAATACAGGTTTTTTCATAATTGAGATCAATGAAGATTGGGATTGTTTCTACAGTGCTATGAAGTTTGAAAGAAGCTTTCTACCATTGTGGCAAGAAGGATTACCTCGATTCAAGGGAGCGAGGGAATAGACGCTATGGATGGATAATACGCGATGATGATAAAAAAGTAGGTTCTTGGATATAATTGGTGACCGGGGGATTTGAGAACTGTTTATGAAAAAAAAGCAGAGGACAACATGAAAACATTAAAGCTTGTATCTAGTTTGGCTAATACCTTAAAATTGAAGAATAAAGAACTAGAGCAGACAACAGATATGTATCATGATGTTAACGCGTCCTTGAAAACAACCATGGATAAAAAATAATGATGTTAAGGAATTGGTACAATAATTTTGTTAGATTAATTCTCTCCTTTGCAATAATTTGGTTTGATAAATTATCTATTGCAATAATTTTGTTTGATGTGAATAATGCACGGAATGATACATCAAACAAAATTATTGGAAAGGAGGATTTATGTAACAAAATTATTGCACTAATTTCTTTTCATCGTTATTTTGGATCCATGATTGTCTTGAAGTACCCCTTTACATCGTGATACATGCACGTCGTCTGCTCTAATTCCTTATTCTTCAATTTTAATGTATTAGCCAAACCAGAGAAAAACTTGAATGTATTCATGTGGTCCTCAGTTTCTTTTCCAGAAACATTTTTCAAATCCCCTTTTGCAGAGATAATGACCAATTATATCCCTGAAATTACAGTTATCGTCGAATGCTACCCATCCATAGAGTCTATTCCCTCCCTTGAAACGAGGTAATGCTTCTTGCCACAATGCTATGCTAGAAAGCTTCTTTCAAACTTCATAGCACTGGTGAAACCATCTCAGTCTCCATTGAACTCAACTATGGCAAAGCCTATATGTCCATTATGATTCCATATAGGAATAACTTTGGTGGGCTGAAACCCCTTTTAATGTAAAAACATCACTTTTAGTCTATAGAGAGGAACACTCCATAGATTTGAGAATGTCTAGCAATGAGGTAGGGAGGAAGAATTCCTAAGCTCCAAAACTTCACTCTCTTATTCATCGTTTTGTCTGGCCTTGGAAAGGGAATGTTGCTAACATTGTTACAGTATTTAAATATGGGAAGCGCATGGGAGACAGTGGTAGCAAACTAAGATGTGAGTTTACATTAAAAGGGTTTGAGCCTACCAAATTTATTCTAGTATGGAACTGTAATGGAAATACAGGTTTTTTCATAGTTGAGTTCAATGGAGATTGGGATGGTTTCAACAGTGCTATGAAGTTTGAAAGAAGCTTTCTAGCATTGTGGCAAGAAGGATTACCTCGGTTCAAGGGAGCGAGGGAATAAACGCTATGGATGGATAGCACGCGTTTATGACCCCAGTTTCGGGGATATAATTGGTGACCATCTCTAAAAAATGGGGATTTGAGAACTGTTTCTGGAAAAAAAAGAAGAGGACAACATGAAAACATTGAAGTTTGTATCTAGTTTGGCTAATACCTTAAAATTGAAGAATAAAGAATTAGACCAGACAACGGATATGTATCATGATGTTAACGCGTCCTTGAAAATAACCATGGATAAAAAATAATGATGTTAAGGAATTAGTACAATAATTTTGTTAGATTAATTTTCTCCTTTGAAATAATTTGGTTTGATAAATTATCTTTTGCAATAATTTTGTTTGATGTGAATAATGCACGGAATGATACATCAAACAAAATCATTGGAAAGGAGGATTTATGTAACAAAATTATTGCACTAATTCCTTTTCATCGTTATTTTGGATCCATGATTGTCTTGAAGTACCCCATTAGATCGTGATACATGCATGTCGTCTGCTCTAATTCCTTATTCTTCAATTTTAATGTATTAGCCAAACCAGAGAAAAACTTGAATGGTTTCATGTGGTCCTTTGTTTCTTTTCCTGAAACATTTTTCAAATCTCCTTTTACAGAGACCAATTATATCCCTGAAATTGCAGTTATCATCGAATGCTACCCATCCATAGAGTCTATTCACTCCTTTGAAACGAGGTAATGCTTCTTGCCACAATGCTATGCTAGAAAGCTTCTTTCAAACTTCATAGCACTGGTGAAACCATCTCAGTCTCCATTGAACTCAACTATGGCAAAACCTATATGTCCATTACGGTTTCATACAAGAATAACATTGGTGGGCTGAAACCCCTTTTAATGTAAACACATCATTTTTAACCTATGGAGAGGAACACTCCATAGAATGGAAGCGAGAGGAAATGTGTGAAGGGAAAAATTCAGGAGGTTTATGAAACTTTGTTGAAGGATATCAAAACAACTAAGTCTGTTAAAAGAGAAACTATTGTTGAGATGAGGAAAAAGAATGATGAATTAGAGAGTGAAGTTTTGGAGCTTAGGAAGTTGAAGAAAAAAATGGTAGAAGTTAGCGATGCTTATGCTGAAATTAGGAAAATGAACGGTGAATTAGAGAGTGAAGTTTTGGAGCTTAGGAAATTAAAGGATAATAATTTCCTTCTAATTCAGAATTGAGCTAAGCAACACTTCTAGTTTTTCGAGAAAGGATAAAATGCTTACCCAGTATCCACAGAATGAGTCTCGACCAGAGGTACAATAATTCCCAACAAAAATAGCTAGGACAAAGTGGCTTTCTATTAGCGCTTCAGCAAAAATGGATAAAGTGGCTTTCTATTAGCGCTTCAGCAAAAATGCAACTGATACTTTAAATTCAGTAGCTAGGACAATGAACCTTTTAGCATCCAAGCAATGTACCATCTTTTGAACTTTTGCCATATGCCTCTTTTTTATTCTTTTCCTCATTCAAACCAAGGCAACAATCCAAAAATCAATCAAAACAAATTGAAAAGAAAAATGAGTGAGTAATATGTAGAAACAGATAGTTAAATTGCTTGTTTCTTTCCAGCTCCTAATCCTAATCCAATATGCAACAGAAGATAGTTGAAGTGAGTGTACCTATTGTTTTAGGTGTTGAGTATTGTACTATTGCTATATTTAGAGGTAGCTTTGCCTACAATGCTGTCTTGGCATTTAAAGTGATAGAGACTTTTACTCAAGTTGTGATGTCTTGGTTCAGTTAATATCTGTCATGGCTACATCAATGGAAAAGAAATCAAGCTACTATTGCTATATTAACAGCACCAGAGTCTACACTTCCTTACACTACTCTTTATACACATCTCTACTTTAACTTTATCCAACATGATTCTGATCCTATTGTGTTGGACTTCGGGATCGGAGTAATGATTAACAGGGACAGTCGGGGGCATTCGTATTTCATAGTCAGAGGTGAAATTATTTGATTTATGAAAGACGAACAACTACGAAAGCATTTGCCAAGAATGTTTTCATTAATCAAGAATGAAAGTTGGGGGCTCGATCAGTGGATGTTGCTTTTAGGACTCCACTGGCACCTTAAGAAATCAAAGTCTTTGGGTTCCGGGGGGAGTATGGTCGCAAGGCTGAAACTTAAAGGAATTGACGGAAGGGCACCACCAAGAGTGGAGCCTGCGACTTAATTTGACTTAACACTGGGAAACTTTCCAAGTCCAGACATAGTAAGGATTGACAGACTGAGAGTTCTTTCTTGATTCTATGGGTGGTGGTGTCTGGCCGTTCTTAGTTGGTGGAGAGATTTGTCTGGTTAATTCTGTTAACGAATGAGACCTCAGCCTGCTAAATAGCTATGTGGAGGTAACCCACCACGGCCAGCTTCTTAGAGGAACTATGGCTGCTTAGGCCATGGAAGTTTGAGGAAATAACATGTCTGTGATGCCCTTAGATGTTCTGGGCCGCACGCGCGCTACACTGATGTATTCAACGAGTATAATTAGACATTGAAAAAAAAACATTAAGCCAACTCCTTTGGACACTACAGAATTTTTATATTGTTTAATATGTGTTATTCAATTAAGTAAAACAAAAGTTAAAAAAAAGTTACTTATATATGTGTGTGTAACCGAAAGAGACCAAAGGGTCAATAGGATGTTGTCAATATACATGTTGGGTATTTTCAAAATAACTCAGGCATGAGGCCCAATATAAGACCTATATTAGAAAAACCCTAATCATAAGCCAACCACACAAGGGCTGAAGCTAGAGAGGGAAGAAGAGTGGAAAGAACGTGACAGCGCGGAGTGAGAAACAAGGTTTGGAACACCAAGACAGTAGTAACTAGGGATTAACAAAGAGATTATTGAAATATATACGGGGAGTAATCACACCCCTTTAAACCTTCCATGATACTTTAATTTTTAGAATTTTGAATAGAAGAAGTCGGAATTTCAATCAAATTGATCTTATTATTAATAGACATGCATCGTCTTGTTCATTGTTGGTTCTGTTTCTTTTATGCTATTTCTACTTCGTTTTCTTAACGTCAATGCCTGCATATTAAATTAATAAGAAAGTGGTTATATAGAAGTTAATGAGTCTCTTTGCTGAACTTATGATTTGTTGAGTTATTATAGTAATATATGTCGTTGCTTGCTCGGACTGTGATTCTATTTGTTAAAATCTTGAACCCTCTATGCAAGTTGTTTGCAGCTAATTTTTTCCATCCTAAGTATAATAGTGTGTATTCTGATTAGTGCCTTGAATCCACTAGTACATTATGTCTTTCCTCATTGATTGAGCAATGCTATTCAGCCAAATATTTTTAGACAAAAATAGACAAAAGTCATATTACAATATCAATTAATCAAGTTTTTTAAGCAACTAACCAACCTACTTTTTCACAGTTTTCTAGGCCATTGACTAAAAACTGTGAAAAAGTAGGTTGGCTAGTGGCTTAAAAAACTTGGTTAATTGATGTTGTAAGATGGTTTTTGTCTATTTTTGTCTCAAAAAATTTGGCTGAATAGCATTTCTCTTCCTGATTGCGTTTGATGTTAATGGACCCTCACGCCCCCATTATAAAATTATTATAAGATTCGATGCTTACTGATCCCCATTTCAAGTATTATTATTATTAAAAAAGTAGGTAGCTCAGTTGGCGAGCTAAGGGATACCGAAGGAATGCACCAAATGAACCAAATGAGCGCAATAAGGAGGTCACAGGTTCAACTCCCAAAAACTAACATTCCTACACTGACATTGCTTATAAAAAAAGTATTATTATTATGATATTTTAATAATGATTATTGTGTTTATATAGTTGTTTTCTTTAATTCTTAGCCAATAGAATTGTACGAATTATCGATTTGGTGTTGTTCAAATGATTGATCGAATTATAATTAAATTAAACTTGAATATACTTTATGTTGCATGTAGGTCTCTTGCTACATAGAGCCAAATTTTGTAAAAGAAATCAAGTATACCACGTGGTTGTATATTGTAGTCCTTGTTAAAAAATCCAATGGAAAATGGAGGATTTGTGTTGATTATACTGATCTCAACAAGGCATCCCAAAGACGCTTTCCCCGTCCCTAGCGTAGATAAATTAGTCGATAGCGCCTCAGATTTTCGTTTATTATCTTTTATGGACGCATACTCGGGATATAACCAAATCCCAATGTTCCCGCCCGACCAAGAGAAAACGACATTCATGACAGTGCAATGGAATTATTGCTATCGCGTAATGCCCTTTGAGCTCAAAAACGCCGGGGCAACTTACCAAAGAATGATGAACAAGGTCTTTAAAAATCAAATCGGCCGGGTAGTCGAGGTATATCTGGATGACATGATAGTTAAAAGTAAAAACGACACAGACCATCTCAAAGATTTCACAGAAGTATTTTCTGAAATCCGAAAGAACAGTATGAGGTTAAACCCGGAGAAGTGCACTTTTGGAGTTCGAGCGGGGAAATTCCTCGGCTTCTATCTCACCGAGAGAGGTATTGAGGCCAACCTTGACAAGTGCAGGGTCGTGACCGAGATGGCTTCACAAACTACAAAGAAAGAAGTTCAAAAGCTCACCGGGATGGTAGCAGCGCTGTCCCGGTTCATTTTAAAAGCAGCCCACAAGTCCCTACCTTTGTTCAAACTTCTAAACAAAAAAACAAAATTTGATTGGACCATCGAGCAAGAGCAAGCGCTGACTCTGTTAAAAAAGACCCTCTCTGAACCACCCATCTTAACACGTCTCGAGGAAGGAGAAACATTGTATTTATACCTCGCTGTGGCTGATGAAGCGTTAAGTGCAGTACTCGTCAGAGAAACTTACACTGGCCATAGGCTGGTGTACTTTGTAAGTAAGGAACTACAGGGACCCGAATTAAGCTACCAAAAGGTTGAAAACTTCGCTTTGGCGGTCGTTATCGCAGCCAGGCGCCTCAGACCATATTTGTGGCACACCAAGTGGTGGTTCGAACCAATCAGACAAATCCTCCAGCATCCCAACCTGGCTGGGAGAATGATCAAAAGGGCGGTCGAGCTCTTAGAGTTTGGGATGAAGTACGAGACAAGACCAGCCATGAAGGCTCGGATTTTGGCAGACTTCGTAGCTGAAATGACAACGACACCACATGAAGACAGAGCGGAAACGGCATGGACCCTCCACGTGGATGGGTCCTCAAACAGCAAAGGAAGTGGAGCCGGTCTGATACTTGAAAACTCAGAAGGAATAACGGTTGAGGTATCCCTGACTTTTTCATTCTCCACATTCAACAATCAAGCAGAGTATGAGGCTTGCATAGCCGGTCTACAGTTGGCCAAAGACTTCGGCGCCACACAACTTGAGCTCCGCACAGACTCGTTGTTGGTCGTCTCACAGATCAACGCACCATTTGGAGATTACGACCCGGTACTTCAGAAATATCTTGCCAAGGTACGTGAACTCCTTGGATGGTTCAAAAAGGAGGAAGTAAAGCATGTACCCAGGGGAGACAACACCAGGGCTGATATACTCTCCCAACTGGCCAGCACCAGAACACCAGGGAACCTTCGGAGCGTCATTCAAGAAACTCTATCTAATCGAAACGTCCTCTTAAGCAATGGATCGCCTACCTCCGTCCTCACCGTCGAAGCGAGTCAAAATTGGATAACCAATCCATCAGTACATTCTGTAACGCCCAAATAATTTAATTATTCATTTAATTAAATTATTTAGGTATTTTTGTCATACCCCAATTTTTTCCGGCTTAGGTCCAAACCCTAATTTTCCATACAAAAATAAATTATGCATTTTGGATCCTAGAAACCGCTCCAAAGTTTTTGAAATCATTTTTAGGGTTAGAATGCACTTTTTAAGAAATTAGGGTTTTGAAAAATATGTTATGCATGCATGGCAAGCTTTGAAAAATATTTTATGCATGCATGGCAAAGACCTAAAAGCATTTTTTCGAAAGCAAGAATTGATTTCTATTTTGTTCCAAAGGCCAAGAATCGATTTATAGTATATTGCATAGGCCTTGAAATCGATTTTCAGGCTCTTCCATAGGCCATGAATCGATTCCTAATTGTTTTAATTAAGTGAAGAATCGATTTTCACCTATTATAAATGTCCTGAAAATCGATTTCCCTTTTCTTTCATAGGCCTTGAAATCGATTTTCAAGCTCTTCCATAGGCCATGAATCGATTCCTCATTGCTTTAACTAAACATGGAATCGATTTTCACCTATTATAAATGTCCTGAAAATCGATTTCCCTCTCCTTTCATAGGCCTTGAAATCGATTTTCAGGCCATTTTAAAGAGCCAAGAATCGATTCCTCCTTATTTTGTCAAAGCATGAAATCGATTTTCAAGCAATTTTCAAGAGCCAAGAATCGATTCCCAATTATTTTAACTAAACATGGAATCGATTTTCACCTATTTAGGATGTCCAAGAATCGATTCTTTGCTATTTCCAAAGGCTCAAACAATCGATTCATCCTTGCAATAAATGTTTTTTTAAAAATTCTACGCTTTCCTAAGCCTATAAATGGGCAGCCTCAAATCACATTTTGGGGGAGACAGCCTCAAATGTTCTTGTATAGTATCGCCCATTGTTGATGAGGAATCATATGATTCCCACTTATGCCTCGTGCATCATGTTCTAAGTGGTGAAGATGGTCTCGGGTGATTCGACTTGTCCCTTTTCAAACCCCTTTCAAAAACATTTTTCATTAGAACTACGTCGCTTTGATTCCCGTTGGGGATACGTAGGAGCGAGCCACGTTCTCGTCAAGCGCAACAAATAAAAATTCTTTTCATCCCCTTAAACCAATCATTTTCATAAAACAAACAAAAATCATTTTTCAAACCCATTGTTGCTAGTATCTCATCAGAGCCTCTGTTCGTTTAGCTATTAGTGACAATGTCCTTTTCTCCTAAAAATAATAAACGATGATCCATCATAACCTTTGTTAGTTTGATCATCGTACAAATCAATCTCTTTCGAAAATCACTTTCAAAAAAGATAATAAAAACGGGTTGTTGTCAATAGTCTATCAGAACCTTTGTTCGTTTGACTAGCGGTATAACTCTCTTTTTCTGAGTATTTAGTGGTGATTCATCATAGCCTCTGCTAGTTTAATCATTTACTAATGCTCGTCCTATTTCAAAAACTCACCAAAAAAACAAAAACTTTTCAAAAAGACAACCTAGAACTACGTCGCCTTTGATTCTCCACCCGGAGATACGTAGGAGCAGGGCCACGCCCCTGTCAAGCGCAAAAATAAACAATTTCTAAATTAAAAAATACAAACACATCTCTTTCATAAAACAAAAATCAAAAATCTTATTTTCAAAGTAGGGGATTAAGTCGGTCGTACGGCCGGGTTAATCATCGTTTTAGGATAAGTGAACTGTGGTCCTTCAGAGCCCCAGCGCTCCTTCAGCCCCCCAGCGGCCCTTCAGACCCCCAGTGGTCCTTCAACAACAAATCACACAATCCTAAGACCCCTATATTAAAAAACACCAACACACAAACATTTTCTACCCAAGAACTACGTAGCTTTGAATTCTCCATCGCACCAGGAGATACGTAGGAGCGGGCCATGTCCCGTCAAGCACTTTTTCTAAAAACCCTTCTTCTTTCCTTTCTCGCCAAAAAATAAAATTTTCATTAAAGTTTTCCAATTCATCCTCAAACAAGAAATAAATAGGCAAATCTGGATATTTTTCAAATCAAGTGTTAAAACCACACATTTAATTAGAGGTTCCCTTTCGGTAGAAAGGACGTGCGCGGTGCTAACACCTTCCTCGCACGTAATCGACCCCCGAACCTATATCTCTAGTTTTCAAAGACCATCCGCCTTGTCCAAAAGACCTTTTTTCAATGTTTTGGTCATAAAATTAAAATATTGGTGGCGGCTCCAAAATTTTTCCACGTTGTACATTAAGAAACCCAGCCGGGGATTTTTCGGGGTGCAACAATTTTATTAGTGTAGTCATAATTAATAAGTTAATAAAATGATGTTTTATTTAAATTAGGGGGTGATGCTTAGTAATTAGCTGAGTAGTAGACGTGGGCCCGTGATCCAAGAGCCCAAGGCGTAGGTGCATGAGTGAGAGCCTAGCTAGGGTTTTGGGATCATTTTGCGCTTTGTTGGAGAAAGAGAAAAGAAAGGAGGGAATTGCGAAGAGAGGGACGGCGCGAAACCAAGGAGAAAGAAGGGAGGAGCTTTGTTGCTGTGGTTTTTTTTTGGAGTCTTCGTGCAAGAGGATCCCGTATTCGGCAAACCTAAGGTAAGGGTGGGTTCTACTTTATAATAGGGTGTATGATGGGGGTTATGTGGGAGATAGGACCTATGATGCTTCTTTGATCTTGTTGATGTTGATTTAGTGATGTTTGAAATGTACTCATGTTGATTGATCATGGTGAAAATTTGGTGTTTGGTGTTTGGTGCGATTTGGCGTTGTTGTTTTGGTTGCTGATTTTGGCGCCCTAGGCGCCCGGCCATGGTGTTCTGTTTTGTTGTTGCTGAATGTGGCGCCTTAGGCGCCTAGTCGTGATGTCATGTTGTTGTTGTTGCTGGAAGTGGCGCCCTAGGCGCCCATTGATGCTGTCTTGGTTGCTGGAGTTGGCGCCCTAGGCGCCCAGTGTGGTCTGGCGCGGTTCTGTGTTGCTGTGAAGGGCGCCCTAGGCACCCAGTGATGTCCCATGTTCTGCTGTTGCTGGTTGCCTGCCTGTGTTGCTGATGTCCTAGGCGCCCTGTTGCTGGGCGCCAAGTCTGCTGTTGCCATTGTTGCGCTAGGCGCCCTGCCCCTGGGCGCCATGTCTGATTTTGCTGCTGCTGTGCTAGGCGCCCTGCCCCTGGGCGCCATGTCTGGTTGTGTCACTGTTGCACTAGGGGCCCTATTGCTGGGCGCCAGTTTCCGTTCTGTTGCTGATGCTCTTGGCGCCCTGTTGCTGGGCGCCAGTTTCTGTTGTTGTTGTTGCCTGCTAGGCGCCCTGCTGCTGGGCGCCAGTTTCTTGTTGTGGTGCTGTCTCACTTGGCGCCCTGTTGCTGGGCGCCAATTTCTGTCTTGTTGCTGCTGCTGTTTTTCCTAAAAAATTGATGTTGCTATGTTTCCAAAATTAATGTTGCTGTCACAGTGAACAAATGTTGCTGTTTTTCCAAAATTAATGTTGCTATCACAGTGAACAAATGTTGCTGTTTTTCCAAAATTAATGTTGCTGTCACAGTGAACAAATGTTGCTGTTTTTCCAAAATTAATTTTGCTGTCAAAGTGAACAAATGTTGCTGTTTTCCCAAAATTAATGTTGCTGTCACAGTGAAGAAAGGTTGCTGTTTTTCTAAAAATTGCTGTTGCTGTCACAGTGAACAAATGTTGCTGTTTTTCCAAAATTAATGTTGCTGTCACAGTGAACAAATGTTGCTGTTTTCCTAAGAATTCATGTTGCTGTTTTTATGGAAAATCACTGTTGCTGTCACCATTTTGATGTTGTTGTTTTTCTGAAAATTCACTGTTGCTGTCTCCGTTTTTATGTTGCTGTTTCCCTGTACAATCATGGTTGCTGTCTCCATTTTAAGTGGCTGTTTTAAAAGCTATTGTCGCTGTTGCTGTAAATTGGTATTGTTCCTGGTGTTGCCAATTGTCGATGTCTCGGTGTTGTAAAATTGTCGTTGTCATTGATGTTGTAAATTTATTGGTGTCCTTGGTGTCGGTGGTCGTTGGTCAAGTTGTTAGACTGTCCTATAGGTGTAGGTGTATTGGTGATGATTGGTGCTATTGGTGATGGTATAACAGGTGATATGCCTATTTTATGGGCTAAGGTGAACAGGTGATGGGTCTATGACCATTTATTGATGTTGGTGCTGATTGTGTCACATAGATGACTGTTGTTGTTGATTGACTTTGGTGTGTTGTTCATGGTGTCGCATACATTTCATATGCATTTTATTTCTGGTGATGAAGGCTTCGGCCTTGGAGCTAGAGGTGATGATGGTGATGCTCATATAGGTGATGTTGCCCTTATTGGCTACTTTATTGGTGATGATTGGTACCACATGCATGTACCCGTTGGTGTGGGTTGAATCTCATATACTTACTCATGATGTTGGTGATAATTTTTGGTGATTTGTAATTTGATGTTGTTGTGAAGCGGTTGATATAGTTGTTGTGACTCTAGCATATTGCCTATCATATATGCTATTATAATGTTAGATATCTCACCCCGTCTGTTTGAATGTTACCCCTATGTTGGTAACGTGCAGGTGATTGCGAGTGAAGGCATGTCTACCTTCGCTAGTAGAGTCGGTGTCGTCGCTCTGATACGTAGCACTCGGGGGGATGAACGCTAGGCTTTATTAGTGTCTCTATTATTCTTATTTTTGAAGTTTTATGGTGATGTTAAGATTATTGTTGAACCCTATGTTTTATTCCGCTGCATGGTGATGGAGTTACTATTATGTGTCGTACTATTTAATGGTGAATTTTATTTATTGACGTGTGATGTTTTAACGGTGTAAGTGTAGCATCCCTTGTGGGTGTATTGAATAATGTTTTTGAAAACTCTGCTTTTTGTCAAAAATTTTCCGGGTAGAAAAGGGGTGTTACACATTCTCGAGGGGCAAGAGCCCACCGACGCAAAAGAAGCGACTTCCGTAAGGAGGCGCGCATCATCGACTCGGTCATCGAAGGACGTCTTTTCCGTAGAGGCTTCTCTATGCCTCTATTAAAATGTGTAGAAGGACCAGAAGCAAATCATGTGCTCGCAGAAATCCACGAGGGAATCTGTGGGCAACACCTGGGAGGACGAGCCCTGGCAGCAAAAGCACTCAGGGCAGGTTATTACTGGCCTACCATGAATGAAGATTCGTACAATTATGTAAAGAAGTCTGATAAGTGCCAGAGGTACGCCGATGTGCACATCGCCCCCTCATCTGACCTGACATACCTAAGCTCCCCCTGGCCTTTTGCTTGGTGGGGAATCGACCTTTTAGGTCCCTTTCCCGGGGCAGGTAAAGTACTTAATCGTCGCTGTCGATTACTTTACCAAATGGATTGAAGCTGAGCCCTTGGCCACTATCACGGCAAAAAATTGTATGAAATTCTTTAAGAAAAATATCATGGCTAGATTCGGCATACCGGAAGTGGTCATCACCAACAACGGCACACAGTTCGCAGACAAAGGATTCAGACAACTAATGACCGACCGGGGATCAAACACCGCTTCTCGTCGGTGGAACACCCCCAGACCAACGGACAAGTTGAGGCAGCCAACCGAATAATTTTATGAGGGTTAAAGGGGAGGCTTGACGAAGCAAAAGGATGCTGGCCGGAAGAACTACCCTATGTCTTATGGGCCTACAGAACCACCCCACACTCGTCAATAGGTAAGTCACCCTTCCGAATGGCATACGGAACAGAAGCAGTCATACCCGTCGAAATCAGAGAACTAAACTGGAGGTCCAAGCACCCAAACCCCACGGAGACCAATGACCTAAGACTCCGAGAGGAGCTGGACTTCGTTGAGGAAGTCAGAAACCAAGCAGCATTAAAGGATATGGTGATCAAGCAAAGGATGACTGCAAGATTTAATGCTAAGGTGGTCCCTGGAACCTTAGAGGTGGCCGACCTAGTCCTACGAAGGGCAGACATACGGTTAAAGAATGCATTCCAAGGGAAGTTAGCCCCAAACTGGGAAGGTCCGTACAGAATAGTTGCAGAACTCGGGAACAGAGCTTTCAAACTGGAAACTGATAAGCTCCAATTTAGTGCAGTTTTTAGAGACACTTTTAAGTCATTTTTTAGAGCAGTTATTATTAATAATATAAATTTCTAACTTAATTTGCTCTTATTTTGCAGAAAGATAGAAAAAGATAAAAAGAATAAAAGTCCAATTTTATGTCACTCAAAGTTCAATATATATATGGGCTCAAAAATAAAAGAAGAAATCAAAGCCAAATTCTTAGTTGGCTTTGTTATCAGCCCAATAAAAAAAAGGAGGCCCACGGCCTATGTGAATAGAAGTGAGATACGGCACAAAGAGGAATTGGAGAATTAACAATAAAAGAGGATTGAACCCTAGGCGTGAAATACATACAGACAGCCGCACAACAACAACAACAAAAGAGGTATTTTCATAATTAAAAGAAGAGGAGGAACAGGAGCGGTGGAGGAAAAGAAAAAGCCAGCCGCACAAAGAGATATTTGATAATAAAAAGAAGAAAGAGCCGGGACACTGAGCGGAACACACGAGAAAAGACGTTGACGGCAACTGTAGCGCCGGCAAATAGAGGAGAGAATTTTGGGTACTGTTTTTGACACCGTGAGAGAGCCTTGGAGCAGAGAAGGAGACTGAATACTCAAGATCAAAATTTCCTCCATCTTCCGGGTTATATTTTTTTCCTTGTAGTTCATGACTTCTAATTTTATTCCATTGTTCTTAGTCACTATGAATAGCTAAATCTTCTTCTAGGGTCTAGGTGGATCTTGCTTGATTAGAGACCATTTTATGTTCTAACTTATACTTTGAATTCCGGTTTTTATTTCAATTAATATTATCCTATTGATTTTATCACATAATTAGGATTAGTTGGTGGACCTATAGGATAATTGGGGCTAAAATTAATGCATGACCAAACTTTAATTTAGTCTTCCAATCATTCAACTTTTTTATTCTTTATGCTTTTCCTCAACTTAAATTCTTGCATGACCAAACAAGGGTTAGTTTAGGAAAAAGAATATTAATCGCGAATGACCAAACGGATTAATAGGTTTAATAAATGGATTCGTAATTAAATAAAGTAAAGGAATTCGGGTAGAATTAGACATAGGGGAATCGAATTTTGCAAGTGAAGCCGTGACCCTAGACCTCTCTCCATTGGTTACTCTTCGCATTTTAATTCTTGCCATTCATTTCTCTTTATTTTAGTTTCTATAACCACCAAACATTCGTTCGTCTAAATAATAATTAATCTTAAGTAGTTTGGTATTTGTTAATTAATCCCCGTGGAGACGATATCTTTTATACTACTTCTGCGAGAGAGTACACTTGCTCTAAGTGTGTTTTTAACGCAACAAGTTTTTGGCGCCGTTGCCGGGGATTAATTTAACAATATTAAGCGAAAGATATTTTTATTGCTTTAGACAATTTTTTGCTTTAATTTTAAATTTTGTTTTTTTCTTTATTTTATCAAAAAAAATATATAAAAAAAAGTTACTAATACTTTCCCAAGAGACCACTGCAAGTTACCTTGTTTTGTAGATAAAAGTCTAAATCATGGTTAACACTCTTGGAGACTACATTAGAGAGGCAGAGGCACAAAGAAATTTAGAAAAGTCATATTGGTATATGTCTCAATGCCAGATTCAAATTCCTCCTCCTCCTTATGAACCTTATTCAGACTATTGGGATGACTATGAGCCACCTCCTTATTCCTCCCACTTGGATAATTATGAGTCACTACAAGTGCAAGGGCAAGAGGAGGAAAAGTCGGATGTCGATGAGGTCTTGGCCAAATTTATGCAGCAGACAAATGAAAATTTTGAGAGCTTGGAAGGTCAAATTAGAGCCATGAACAACAAATTTGGAAGCCTGAAGGGTCAAGTCTCAACTCTCATTGCTTTGTTATCTCAAGAGGCCCAAGAAACTCTTTCACAAACTAAGTCTACCCAAAATGAAGAAGCTGAGCAATACAAAGAAAGTATTCCTACGAGAGATGAAGGTGTCTCCATGGAATATAATCTGGAGGAAGAAGCTCTCAAGAAAGATGAGGAGACTCTTACTGAAGAGAGTCAAATCAAAATAGTAGCTCCTACTGATTAGAGTTATATTGAAACAAAAGATCCTATTAATGAGAGCGGTTGTGAGGAGAATGAGAAAGATCCATTGGTTCTTGATCTGAAGAAAGAGGAGAAAGCCCAAATTTTTGGGCACATTGTTTTAACCATTGGTGATGCTGCAATAGAGGTTCACAGGGGAAAGGTAACTTTAAGGAGTGGTAAAGAAGATGATGTTATTAAAGCTTTAAATTCCAATGAAAATTTCTCTTCTTTAACTTCTCCTTATTTTGATGATGTGGTTGAAACTAACATTTTTTGTGAATTAAAGATGCAGGACCTTTTGGAAAAAAATCTTATTTTGCAGGATCCTAGCATAGTGGTGGATGGAGATAAAATAAAAATTTCACCATCCTTTGAAGTTCATCCTTCACGTGGAAAAAGAAAGAATAATGTGACCCACATTGTTAGAAAGCTAAGAAGGTGTACTGCGTTAGATGTTAAATTTGCTCTTGGAGAGCCACCTGATTAAGCACTAACTATCGTCAGGCTCACGACGTTAAACAAGCGCTTCACAGGAGGCCACCTGTGTTTTATTTTCAGTTATTTTCATTTTCCTTTTGTTTTGTTTCATTTTGTTTTTAGGAATAAGCTCAGACTGCAAGCTCTCTCATTTATTTATTTGTGCTCATATTTGATTATTTTGCATTGAGGACCATGCTTCATGCTAGTGTGGGGGAGGATAGTATATCTTCTCACTTGATCTCTATTAATGCACATACCCACTACATGTGTTTATATCTTCTCACTTGATAGCATTTCTTCTGGCTTGTTCTGAATGAATTATGCTTAAAGAAAAAAAATATAGAGATTTTACCTTTAGGGGATCCCATAATTAATTTACTTGACAGACTTGTGCTTAATTGTAACTGTGAGGATGTCCTTAGGAAGCTGATAATTAGCAGTTGTCCCTGTTGAGTACTTTTTGTGAACTAGATTCTAAATGTGAGATCTGAGCCTTCATAAGGGGATTGATACTAAATCATAAATTTTTACCCCTTTTCTTTCTATGAGTGTGTTTCCCAATTTGCTACATTCTAGAATTTGTCTTTTGACCATATAAAGGCGAAAATTGATTTGCATCATGTAAAAAGATTTGGGGAATTTAGGTATTTTTCTGGCCTCAGAGTTGTTTGTTGAATTTATCCCCTAGTTGCCCCCTTTGAGCTCATCTGTTATATTTTTTTCTTTGGTACCCAGATATAATTTTTCTTTTTTTTGTTTGTGGTAACCATTTGGAATTAAATGTGGAGCAACTATTGAAAATTACAATTTCGTCCTATATTTTTAGATGTCTATATTGTTAGGACTGAAATTGTGTCCTATACTTTAATTGTCTATCTTGTCAGGACAAAAAAAAAGAGTGAATCATGTGCTTACAAGAACATTCTCCTACAAGGAATCAAAATATGAGTTTTCATGTACTTACCTTTTCCTCCAAAAAAAAATGAAAAAAAAAGGAAAGAAAGAAGGAGAAAAAGGCACATCAAAAGAATGAAAGAGCCTAAGGGCAAATCCAAAAAAAAAAAGAACAAAAGAGTCTACTCAAGAGAAAAAGCAAATCAAAAAGAGTCGACTTAATAGAAAAAAAGAAGAGCGAAGAATGAAACTGAAATTAATTTGGAGTTTGGACAAAAATTGTAAAATAGATAGGAGCTCCATATTTGGTTTTAAAGGTTACTATTTGTTTCCTTTTTTAGCCCTTTGATTATCTCTTTCTTCTTATATCCTACCCTGCATGAATTCACCCTGGCCCCATTACAACCCTTAACACCCAATCTTTTGCATGCATGTGAACTATTTAGTGGAGATTTGGTCAAATTACAAACATATGGTAATGTGCATTTTGTTGAAACTTGAGTGTATATTTTCACTAGTCCCCAAACACTTAGAGAGATTGTGAGCGAGTGCATTTGTTCACAGAAATGTGTTCTTCAGGGACATGAGCCTCTAATTGGGCAACCTTTTGACACCTCATTTGTGCTATACTGTCTATTGTCTGTCATTGTGCTTTTAATTTTGGATCCCTTATTTGGCTGTCTCTGTTACTTTTTGAAAAATTTATTGAGCCAGGAAATTTGCTTGAGGACAAGCAAAAGTTAAGTGTGGGGGAGTTGATAAGCTCCAATTTAGTGCAGTTTTTAGAGACAGTCATTTTTTAGAGCAGTTATTATTAATAATATAAATTACTAACTTAATTTGCTCTTATTTTGCAGAAAGATAGAAAAAGATAAAAGGAATAAAAGTCCAATTTTATGTCACTCAAGTTCAATATATATATGGGCTCAAAAATAAAAGAAGAAATCAAAGCCAAATTCTTAGTTGGCTTTGTTATCAGCCCAATAAAAAAAAGGAGGCCCACGGCCTATGTGAATAGAAGTGAGATACGGCACAAAGAGGAATTGGAGAATTAACAATAAAAGAAGATTGAACCCTAGGCGTGAAATACATACAGACAGCCGCACAACAACAACAACAAAAGAGATATTTTCATAATTAAAAGAAGAGGAGGAACAGGAGCCGTGGAGGAAAAGAAAAAGCCAGCCGCACAAAGAGATATTTGATAATAAAAAGAAGAAAGAGCCGCGACACTAAGCGGCACACACGAGAAAAGACGTTGACGGCAACAGTAGCGCCGGCAAATAGAGGAGAGAGTTTTGGGTATCGTTTTTGACACCGTGAGAGAGCTTGGGAGCAGAGAAGGAGACTGAATACTCAAGATCAAAATTTCCTCCATCTTCCGGGTTATTTTTTTTCCCTGTAGTTCATGACTCCTAATTTTATTCCATTGTTCTTAGTCACTATGAATAGCTAAATCTTGTTCTAGGGTCTAGGTGGATCTTGCTTGATTAGAGACCCTTTTATGTTCTAACTTATACTTTGAATTCCGGTTTTTATTTCAATTAATATTATCCTATTGATTTTATCACATAATTAGGATTAGTTACCCTATACATGTTCATAATCAATTAGTTGATCAGCGACCGTACTGCAATTAGTTGGTGGACCTATAGGATAATTGGGGCTAAAATTAATGCATGACCAAACTTTAGTTTAGTCTTCCAATCATTCAGCCTTTTTGTTCTTTATGCTTTTCCTCAACTTAAATTCTTGCATGACCAAACAAGGCTTAGTTTAGGAAAAAGAATATTAATCGCGAATGACCAAACGGATTAATAGTTTTAGTAAAGGGATTGGTAATTAAATAAAATAAAGGAATTCGGGTAGAATTAGACATAGGGGAGTCGAATCTTGCAAGTGAAGCCGTGACCCTAGACCTCTCTCCATTGGTTAATCTTTGCATTTTAATTCTTGCCATTTATTTCTTTTTATTTTAGTTTCTATAACCACCAAACATTCATTCGTCTAAATAATAATTAATCTTAAGTAGTTTGGTACTTGTTAATTAATCCATGTGGAGACGATATCTTTTATACTACTTCTGCGAGAGAGTACACTTGCTCTAAGTGTGTTTTTAACGCAACAGAAACCTTGAGCAAGGAACCAATACCTAGAACTTGGAACGCTGATAAGCTAAGGAAGTTTGTTGTATGAACAAGACATAAGTGTTAAACCAATGTAATAGCATGGACTGTTAATGCGCGTGAATGAATGAAATTTTACTCTTATGATTCAAAATATCGTTTTTGCAATACTTACTAATTACTTGCAGGATAGAAAGCCAGGTCATAACACCAGCGGCGGGGGACCAGGAAACTATGTAAAAGCCCGATGGTAGAAAGGGGCGGCATGAAATCGATGCTTCGATCGTTTGCGCTTCCCTGCAAACCGAGGCGCGAGTCGACCGACTCGCTTCGCGAAGCGACTTTAAACGTGTCGCAACCTCTGAGGGGTGAGTTAGAATCAGACCGAGTTCTGATAAACTGCCCCCAGAGTAAACTCTGCCACGAGGCGATAAGGGATTGTACATGGAGATGCGCAAGGCGATGACTCGCGCCCGACATCATCCAACGCGTGCCAGTTATAAGGATAAGAAACAAGCTAGACAAAGAGTAAACATAGATGTTTCAAAATGTAACGTAAAAAATCATCCCGAATACAGTAAGGCTCCATAAAGCAAAATACATAACGAAATCCAACAAGTCAAAGAAAATTTACACAGACAAAAGCAACTGAACTGAAAGAAATAATAAGGGGGCAATGACATCGAAGTCAACCCCGTTGGGGTGGTATTTGACAATCCTCCCATCTAGAACCTCATGATCAAACTGAAAGATGCTCGACTCTAGAACGGCTTCCGGATACAGACACCGAACATGGCTAATCGCCTTGTCATAGGCGGCATAAGAGAAGTCCACAACTTTCCCGGCCAACATCTGCACCTTTTCCTCAACTTCATCTTTCATCTTCTTCGTACTGTCTAGTTCAGGTTGAACATTTCGGAGCTGAACTTGGAGCTCCTCCACTCTCCTCTTACACTCATTCCTCTCAGCATAGGCCTCCAACGCTCCATCTAGATCCACCTGAAGCCAGTTTTTATCCATGATAGGTCGATCCCTCTCTTCGCTCACCCCTACATAAAGGAAGAAACAACTCGACAAGGTTAAAGATTCCAACCTACAGATATGTCGAATGCTTAGAGAAATAACTATCTAAATGAGATCCACACCCCCTCTCAGCTCCCCACTTCGCATGCAAGCTCTCCCTAGCCTTGACCATGCGCATGGCAAGTTCGAAAGGGTGCTCCCAGAGGTGGTCACGCTCATCAGCAGTAAAGCTAATTTTGGCTTCTTCATCATCAGGCACGAGCGGGGGACGCATAACAGGAGAAGGGAAATCAGCAGGAGGAGGACCCAGGACACAACTTTTCTTGCGCTTGGACTTACTTTGGACCCCCGGGGTGGTAGAGTTAACTGGAACCACTGGCACCCCAGAGAGATCTCTCCCAGCCCGACTTGGCGCTCCTAGGGTTAGGCGAGGTCCCATGGAGGGACGGGCAGGAGCAGATGCTGCAGGAACTGGGCTGCTTTCACTAAGTTCAGTACCTAAAGGGTTCCTCCTCCCAGCCCAAGAAGCCACTTCATTAAAGGAAAGTAGAGCGGCCATCTTATCTGCAAGGCAAGAATGAACGAGTCAGCAACATAAATGAAGAATAAAACAAAGGAGAAAATAAAGGCACACCAAACCAAACAAATGACCTAAGAGCTCAATAGCTTCGCGAATAGTTGAAACCTTTGACTACTCACCACACAAAATCTTTTGTGGCGTAGTGGTCAAACGACTGACAATTCTCTTATACATACTTAATGTCCTCAGCTCGGATGCAGATAGCTCAGACGGGAGGACACGATAAGACCGAGAAGGACGATCGGCATCAGTCTTACACCATCCAAAATGAAACTTATCCCGAATCAAACACCCTTGCTCATCAAAGAAACCCATACTATCCACAGCCTTTTGGCTGGACGGGACTTTCCAATCATGTTGACTTTTCCGAATGCACTTGGAAGAAAGCACAGCTTGCCGAATGCACTTGGAAACACCCTTGGAAGAAATACTTATACTTCCAATCATGTTGACTTTCCGAATGCACTTGGAAGAAAGCACAGCTTGCCCGACATTTTAAGCATACAAACTCGTAACGAGTAGTGCCACCCGAAGAATCCCGACGACGCTGCACCTCAAAAATAGTCAAAAAGACCCTCAAGTTGCACTTCCTTTGCAATACTTTCATCAACAATTCAAAACATTTCACAAAGCACCATGAATTTGGGTGGAGTTGGGTCGGAGCTATCTGAAGATGGTTTAAAACTTCCAGTTGAAACGGCGTAAAGAGAGGGGAAACCCTTATTTTGTGAATGACACTGAAACATCATGAATTTCCTACCATCAGGAATCCTACACACCCTATCATTGGGATCAACCATCTCAACCCGCCAATCATCTCCCAGTGCCTCCTGTATATAGCGGGGGGGCTCTTTGCGAGGAAGGTAGAAACTCCTGGTAGAGCGAACAGTGCGAGCAACCCAATCATAATTAAGACCATCAATCTCAACCACTTCGTGCTCAAATGGAAGATCATCATCATCGGAAGAGGTAACAATCGAGCCAGGTATGTACGCTTCCTCAAAAGGCACGATATCACCACCTACTGCAGACGGCCTCCCGCTACAGGATAGCCGACCTGCCTTATAGTAGGAATGGGACCGGGGCACACCCCATTCGTCCGGGCTGTCTCCTTCGTCCTCGCCATCTCTCAACCTGCAGGACAGGGGGCGGAACAAGCAATTACGAGACAGACAAAGAAATTGTAAACAACGCCCTCTCCTGAGGATGGGGACTTCAACGAAACAAGACGTGCTCGAAAACAAGAAAGCTAGAAATGTAAACTAAAGGTTAGCTAAAATTACCTTAGTAAATTAGAAGCAGCAAAGCTTGTGGAAATGTCAAACAGATAATGATGAGAACAGAAGAGGCAATTCCCTCGGCAATAAGCAAGCCTGAAATTTCATCAAGAAGAAAAAACAAACTAAGAGACAAGATAAGCAACAACAAAATAAACACAAGCAGAATGCCAAGGACATGCCCAACCCGGCACCCAGAAGGGCGCCTGACAGGGCGTCAAGACATGCCACAAACCGGAACCCAGGAGGGCACCTGACAGGGTGCAAGGCATGCCACAAACCGGCACCCAGGAGGGCGCCTGGTAGGGCGTCAGGGAGCAACACACAGCCAAGGGAAACCGGCACCCAGCCAAGGGAAACCGGCACCCAGCGCCCAGGAGTAGGGAGGCAGCGTAGCGTGTAACACCCCAAAAATTAATTAAATATTTATTAGTTTATTTATTTGATTAATTATATTAGAAATTGTGTGTTAAATATAATAATAAAATAGACGTGTGGTATTGTGTGTGGGTTGGTCCATAGAGGGGTTAGAAAATAATTAAGTGAGGTGGATAAGCCCACCATGGTATTCAAATTAGTTAGTAAGAAGAAAAAGCCCAAAGGAGTGGTAAGTCATGAGAAGGGTTAGTGGTTAGGGTTTCATTGAAGATTAGCGCATTTTAGAAAAAAAGAAAAGAAGAGAAACGACTTGGAGAGGAGAAGAGGCGTGATCCAAGAACAAGAGAGAGAGAAGGAAAAAGCTAGGGCTCCAAGGTTATAAGGCTAAAGGGGTTTCGAATTCTTCTAAAAGGTAATGGTGGGATTTAATTCAATATAAGGGTTTATGAGAGATCTACATGTGGGGTTTTAGGGTGTCTTCATCAGCATATTGTTGTCTTGAAAAATCGCATGCCCTATGATTGTGTGCCTTGTTGAGTAAATTGATGTATGCTTGATTTCCTCACATCCCTATGCCTAAATGACATGTTGTTATGCTCATAATAATAATTGTTGCGATATGATGATTTGTTGTTGAGAATTTATGATTTTGCATGTCAAGTGTTTGAGCAAATGCATAAGTATGTGGTGTTGAAATTGTTGTTTGGGAATAGATCATGATGAGTTCTACTTGTTTATGGTTTTTATGCATTTTCTGGACACTGTTTCGGTTTCTCTGAAACTGGTACTGTTTCGTCGATCCAAAAATTATGTGGCTGCTTGTTTCTGAAAATAGACTTAAAGCCGGTCGTTTTGGCACTGGGTTCGTTCAATTTGGAGTTGTGTAGCTCAAGTGATGAGCCTCCAAAGTTGGGTCAAAATTCTGGAATCAAACTGTGAGTAGGTTCAGTTTTTGTAGGCTTTGTGTTATAAATTGAACTCCGTTTTGAACGATTCTTGTTTCATTGGAAAGTAGACTTAATTCTCTACGAAATAGGCACTGGTTTTACGAAATTTCATTAAGAAATGAGAAAGAAAATTTGGTTGCAAGCTGGGTAGAGGGTTCTGTCCGATTTTGGTACCTCAGTGTAGTGTTTTGAAATACTGTACCAACTGGATACTTATTTTGAAAAATAAAAATAATAGGCAGAAACTACACTCAGAGGGCTTTCCAATGAGTAGTCTTTTGTTGAAATCCGGTGTCGTTTGCTATTTTAATTAATTCGCCGGAGTAGGTGCACTGCTGTAGGAATTCAGCACTTGTGCTGTGTTGCCATTCTGTGTTGTGTTGCTGTCTTCGGATCCCTACCCATGGGCGCCAAGCCCTATTCTGTTTCTCTTGGTGTTTTGGTCCGTGCCTTTGCTGGATGCCTTGCCTAATCATATTGAGTCATTCCATTCTTGCTCCTGTGCGAATTGTTCACTTTTGCGAAAATTTGGTTGGATCCCTGTTGCTGGGCGCCATTTTCAGGATGTCTTAGTTTTCTCCTAAACTGTTTTCGAAATAACTTTTGACTCGGGAGTCCGATTGAGGCGTTTCAAAATGTTTTGGAAAGCTTCTCCAGGTGCCTAACTGGATACTCTAATTTTAAGGCATTCTGAACTATTTTTCTAACATTGTTCCCTGGAGTTGTTTTGGTGTCCGGGATGCCCTTGAGGCGTCTCCGGTGTCTTTTTCAAAAAGTGGTCGTCAACCCTAAATGTTTTGGAAAAGTGTTGTGGTTGAAAGCTGTTAATTGCTGAAGATGTTGTGTTGTTTGTGTTGTCGTGGGTACCGTCGAATGGCCCACACCTTTGAGCTGTTTTGTTGTGACGGCCGTTGGCCAGCGTTGTTCGATGTGATTTAGGCCTATGGCCAGTGACGTTGATGTGTGATTGTTTGACTGTTGTGCATACATTATTGAGTCGCATGCATACCATGAACATTAGGCCTTGTGCCAGCGACGAGAAAATTAGGCCTTTGGCCAGCGACGATATTTTAGGCCCTTGTGCCAGTGACGAAAATTAGGCCTTTGGCCAGTGATGTAGGTTGGTACCACATGCATGTGCATTGTTTGAGTCTCATATCGCATTCATATTGCACGACTGATTGAATGAAGTTGTTTGGCCATTGTGATGTGTTGTCGTGAAAGTGACGTGTTAATGTATACTTAGCTGTTATTAACTTTTAAGAGTGATGTTGCTTGCTGTGATTAATTGACGTCTTGAGCTTTGTATGTGGTCTTTCATACACTTCTTATATTGTATGGAATCTCACCCCTTTTTGTGGTTGTTACTTTATAGGTGAGCCCGAGTGAAGATTGTAGTCTTCCTCTTGCCTAGTGTCGTCTGCTCTGATAGGTAGCACTTGGGGAAGGGTCGATTACTGTTTTAATTATATTTCGGTTGATGTTGAATCTTTTAGTAATTGGTGCACTTTGCACTTTGTCAGTTGTTGATGTTTTTAACGATGTTGAATAGTTCCGCTGCATGTTTTGAGAAAACTACGAGGTTTTGTTTTACGTTGAAAAATGCGACACTCTTTTGGCGCGAAAAACTCTGATAAATTATGAATAAACGATGGGTGAAAAAAAGGGTGTTACATTAGTGGTATCAGAGCAATGGTTGGTCCGTCCGGCCAAGTCGTCGAGTCGTTGTGTCGGTGTACGACCAACTGTTGTCTTTTATTCTAACTATCGTTTGTGTTGCAGTCATTGTTTGTGTAGTTTGTGTTGTAGTGATGCTCCTGCAGGTAAAAGTAAACCGAAAAAAAAAAACGCCGATGGTAAGAGAACTAGTGGGGGAGATGCTCCTACTGGTATTGTGTGCTTTATTGTGTTTCCGTGTGAACTCTCTTTTATTTTTGGTTTTATTTTTAACCTTCCTGTTGTGTGAACTTGTATGTAGTTTGTTAGTGGAAGAATGTTAGCTTAGGCGGGTAAATTTCGAGGACGAAATTCTTTTAAGTGGGGGAGAGTTGTAACACCCCAAAAATTAATTAAATATTTATTAGTGTATTTATTTGATTAATTATATTAGAAATTGTGTGTTAAATATAATAATAAAATAGACGTGTGGTATTGTGTGTGGGTTGGTCCATAGAGGGGTTAGAAAATAATTAAGTGAGGTGGATAAGCCCACCATGGTATTCAAATTAGTTAGTAAGAAGAAAAAGCCCAAAGGAGTGGTAAGTCATGAGAAGGGTTAGTGGTTAGGGTTTCATTGAAGATTAGCGCATTTTAGAAAAAAAGAAAAGAAGAGAAACGACTTGGAGAGGAGAAGAGGCGTGAACCAAGAACAAGAGAGAGAAGGAAAAAGCTAGGGCTCCAAGGTTATAAAGCTAAAGGGGTTTCGAATTCTTCTAAAAGGTAAGGGTGGGATTTAATTCAATATAAGGGTTTATGAGGGATCTACTTGTGGGGGTTTTAAGGTGTCTTGATCACCATATTGTTGTCTTGAAAAATCGCATGCCCTATGATTGTGTGCCTTGTTGAGTAAATTGATGTATGCTTGATTTCCTCACATCCCTATGCCTAAATGGCATGTTGTTATGCTCATAATAATAATTGTTGCCATATGATGATTTGTTGTTGAGAATTTATGATTTTGCATGTCAAGTGTTTGAGCAAATGCATAAGTATGTGGTGTTGAAATTGTTGTTTGGGAATTGATCATGATGAGTTCTACTTGTTTATGGTTTTTGTGCATTTTCTGGACACTGTTTCGGTTTCTCTGAAACTGGTACTGTTTCGTCGATCCAAAAATTATGTGGCTGTTTGTTTCTGAAAATAGACTTAAAGCCGGTCGTTTTGGCACTGGGTTCGTTCAATTTGGAGTTGTGTAGCTCAAGTGATGAGCCTCCAAAGTTGGGTCAAATTTCTGGAATCAAACTGTGAGTAGGTTCGGTTTTTGTAGGCTTTGTGTTATCAATTGAACTCCGTTTTGAACGATTCTTGTTTCATTAGAAAGTAGACTTAATTCTCTACGAAATAGGCACTGTTTTCACGAAATTTCATTAAGAAATGAGAAAGAAAATTTGGTTGCAAGCTGGGTAGAGGGTTCTGTCCGATTTTGGTACATCCGTGTAGTGTTTTAAAAAACTGTACCAACTGGATACTTATTTTGAAAAATAAAAATCATAGGCAGAAACTACACTCAGAGGGCTTTCCAATGAGTAGTCTTTTGTTGAAATCCGATGTCGTTTGCTATTTTAATTAATTCGCCGGAGTAGGTGCACTGCTGTAGGAATTCAGCACTTGTGCTGTGTTGCCATTCTGTGTTGTGTTGCTGTTTTCGGATCCCTACCCATGGGCGCCAAGCCCTGTTCTGTTTCTCTTGGTGTTTTGGTCCGTGCCTTTGCTGGATGCCTTGCCTAATCATATTGAGTCATTCCATTCTTGCTCCTGTGCGAATTGTTCACTTTTGCGAAAATTTGGTTGGATCCTTGTTGCTGGGCGCCATTTTCAGGATGTCTTAGTTTTCTCCTAAACTGTTTTCGAAATAACTTTTGACTCGGGAGTCCGATTGAGGCGTTTCAAAATGTTTTGGAAAGCTTATCCAGGTGCCTAACTGAATACTCTAATTTTAAGGCATTCTGAACTATTTTTCTAACATTGTTCCCTGGAGTTGTTTTGGTGTCCAGGGATGCCCTTGAGGCGTCTCCGGTGTCTTTTTCAAAAAGTGGTCGTCAACCCTAACTGTTTTGGACAAGTGTTGTGGTTGAAAGCTGTTAATTGCTGAAGATGTTGTGTTGTTTTTGTTGTCGTGGGTACCGCCGAATGACCCACACCTTTGAGCTGTTTTGTTGTGACGGCCGTTGGCCAGCGTTGTTCTATGTGATTTAGGCCTATGGCCAGTGACGTTGATGTGTGATTGTTTGACTGTTGTGCATACATCATTGAGTCGCATGCATACCATGAACATTAGGCCTTGTGCCAGCGACGAGAAAATTAGGCCTTTGGCCAGCGACGATATTTTAGGCCCTTGTGCCAGTGACGAAAATTAGGCCTTTGGCCAGTGACGTAGGTTGGTACCATATGCATGTGCATTGTTTGAGTCTCATATCGCATTCATATTGCACGACTGATTGAATGAAGTTGTTTGGCCATTGTGATGTGTTGTTAAAGTGATGTGTTGTCGTGAAAGTGACGTGTTAATGTATACTTAGCTGTTATTAACTGTTAAGAGTGATGTTGCTTGCTGTGATTAATTGACGTCTTGAGCTTTGTATGTGGTCTTTCATACACTTCTTATATTGTATGGAATCTCACCCCTTTTTGTGGTTGTTACTGTAACACCCTAAATATTTAATTAATTTACTTAATTAAGTATTTAGGAATTTATTTTAATTAATTGGATATAATTTAATTAATTGAAATTATGTAAAAATGGTGTAGGTGGTATTAGAAGGTGGAGGCGCCAATTAGATGAACTTGGGCTTAAGTGAAAAGCCCAAGCCCATGATCCATGTAATATGCGAAGTTGCTAGGTCATTTGGGATTAGGGTTTTGCTTAGGCATTTTTGCGAATTGGAGAAAGAGATAGAGAGAAGAGGCGCCGTGGAGAAGAGAGAAAGAAAGGAGAGGTCGCGAGCTCAAGGAGGAAGAGGGACGTGACCCGTTGCTGTGGTTCTGTTCGTGACTGTCTCTAGGGCTCCTGTTCTTCAAATCCAAGGTAAGGGGAGTTCTATCAATTTATATAATAGGTCGTATGATAGGTTTTAGGGTAGGGTTAGCCTAGATCTATCCATGATCATGAATGTGTATGTGATTTCATGTTTTGTTGATGATTTATGCGTGATCTTCATGATTGGTGGCTGAAAAATCCATTTGGTTGCGGTATGGGCGCCTAGGGCGCCATATGTTCCATTGCGTGTTGCTGGGCGCTGGGCGCCAAGGGCGCTGTGCGCTGTGTTGCGTGCGTGTTGTGTTGCTGGGCGCTGGGCGCCAAGGGCGTTGTGCGCTGTGTTGCGTGTGTGTTGTGTTCCTGGGCGCTGGGCGCCAAGGGCGCTGTGTGCTGTGGTTCCTGCGATGTCTAAGTTTGTGTCTAGGCGCCCAGTGCCTGGGCGCCACTTTCACGATGTTCCCGATTTTTAATAAAAACTGTTTTCGCTATATCTTTTGACTCGGGCATCCGTTTTAAACGTTTTAAAAAGTGTTGGGAAGCTTTTTCGGTTGTCTACTTGTGTGTCTTATTTTTAAAAGAAAAACTTATTATTTTCTTGTGGTTTCTGGGCGCCCAAATGGCTGTCCCCGGTGGTCATCCCAGTGACGTTGTAAAGCCGTATTGAGTCCTTTAAAAATCCTTTTTGCGTATAACCAACAGTTTTAACACTTTAGTGTCAAAATAGGTGATTATGACGATGATGCCCTTAGTGTCTAGTTAAATGACGTTTTTGCCCTTAGTGGCCAATATTATTGATGATGATGTGTAAATGACGATGATGCCCTTAGTGGCTAGTGAAATGACGGTTTTGCCCTTAGTGGCTATTGTTTGATTGATGACGTTTATGGATAAGTGACGATGAGGCCCAAAAGGCTAAGCAACGATGACAATAAGCGACGATGAAATATAGCGACGTTGTTGTGTGAAATTATAAATTGACAGGTGCTGTGCCTCTTATTTGGCAAATTGGTAAGTGACGGGTCACATAGTTGACGGTGATTGTGTGTTTGTGTGTGGTGCATGTCATAGTGTCTCATGTATTCCATGTGCATGAACCCAGCGACGATGAGGCCATAAAGGCTAAGTGACGATGAGGCCATAAAGGCTAAGCGACGATGATGAAAGGTACCTCATGCATATGCCCGCGAGTGGGTTGCATTTCATATAGTTACATGACATCGTGATGCGTTATTGTAATGACGTAATTGATGACTGTGATGTGGTTACTCTAGTGCTGTGACTTTGACTTGTTGCTTATCATATGATTTATTATATGGATTGAATTGGACTCACCCTTCTGTTTGAATGTTACCCCTATGCAGTAACGTGCAGGTGATCACGAGTGGAGACCTAGGTATCTTCACTAACTTGAGTCGGGTCGTCATGCTCTGATAGGTAGCACTCAGGAGGGAAACGAACTCGATGTTTTTAAGACCATTTTGGTTGTTATGTGTTATTTGATGGTTTCTCTTTATTTTATTTTCCGCTGCGTAGTTGGTTCTATTGATGTCAAGGTTGTGGTGACGATGACTGATGCTTGAGGTTTTCCCCATTGAGGGCGTGCTACTTATTGCACAATTAATGATGCTGAACTGTTTTACTGAAGTACGATGTTTTATTCGAAGTATGTGTAACATTCCTTGCGATGAAAGTGATTTTGAAACTCTGATTTTACAATCAAATTAACGGGTAGAAAAGGGGTGTTACATTAGTGGTATCAGAGCAGTTCGGTCTGTCCGGCCAATGTTGTCCTGTCATAGTGTCTTATGACAATTAAGAAATTGTTAGATTAGTTCTAAATTTTTGGTTTGTGCTGCAGTGAGAATTTGAAATGGCTGGGAGAAACGATGCTGCTCTTGCTGCCGCGCTGCAAGCTATGGCTCAGGCTGTGCAGAATCAGCAGAATGCTGGGGAGAACGCTGGTTTTCGGAGTCTGACTACTTTCCAGCGAGAGAATCCGCCCACTTTTAAGGGCAAATATGATCCAGATGGTGCTATGGCTTGGTTGAAAGAGATCGAGAGGATTTTCAGGGTGATGGTCTGCACTGTTGAGCAGAAGGTCCTTTTTGGTACTCACATGTTAGCTGAGGAGGCCGACGACTGGTGGTTGGCTACTAGGCAGAGATTGGAGACTGTGCAGGAAGAGATTACCTGGGAGGTATTCAGCAGAGAATTTCTGAGAAGGTATTTTCCTGAAGATGTCCGAGGAAAGAAAGAAATAGAGTTCCTGGACCTGAAGCAGGGTGGTATGTCTGTGACTGCGTATGCGGCGAAGTTTGTGGAATTGGCAAAATTCTATCCGCACTATAGTGAGGCTACAGCTGAGTTCTCGAAATGCATCAAGTTCGAGAATGGTTTGAGGCCTGACATCAAAAAGGCAATTGGTTACCAGAAGATCCGTGTGTTCGCTGATCTGGTTGATAGCTGTAGGATCTTTGAGGAGGACAGTACTGCACATTACAAAGCTGTGTCTGAGAAAAAGGGTAAGTTTCCGAGTCGAAGCAAGCCGTATGAGGTTCCTGCGGGTAAGAGTTATCAGAGGGCTGCTGGAGGTAAGAGGGCTAGTGGGGGAGATGCTCCTGCTAGCATTGTCTGTTTTAAGTGTGGCAAACCTGGCCACAAGAGTACTACATGCGGGTCTGATGAGAGAGTTTGCTACCGTTGTGGTAAAAAGGGTCATATGGCGGCCGAGTGTAGGGTCAAGGATGTGGTGTGTTTCAACTGTGGTGAGTCTGGGCATATCAGTACAAAATGTACAAAGCCGAAGAAAGAAAGGTCTAGTGGGAAAGTGTTCGCATTGGCAGGAGAGGAGCCTGCTGAGAGGGATGGTCTTATTAGAGGTACGTGTTTCATTAACGGTACTTCTCTGAAATCTCTTATTGATACCGGTGCTACCCATTGCTTTATATCTGTTGATTGTTGTAAAAGATTGGGTCTTGTTTTATCTGCTATGTATGGGGATATGGTTGTCGATACTCCTGCGAAGGGGTCGGTGATTACTTCCCAGGTGTGTTCTCAGTGTCCCATGTCGATCTTCGGCAGGGACTTTGTTGTGAATTTTGTTTGCTTGCCGTTGAGAGGACTGGATGTAATCTTGGGCATGGACTGGTTAGAGAATAACCACGTCCATATCAACTGTCGTAGCAAGTCGGTTAGTTTCGGGGAAGAAGATTCTGTTTTGGTATCCGCTAGTCAGTTGAAGAAGTTGAGGAAAGAAGGAGTTCAGCTATTTCCGTTGATGTCATCGTTGTCTGCTGAGAGTCAAGCTGTTATTGAGGAACTGCAAGTGGTACGCGAATTTCCTGAGGTTTTTCCTGACGAAATTCCGGGTGTGCCGCCGGAGAGGGAAGTTGAGTTCTCGATTGATCTTGTACCTGGTACGAGGCCTGTGTCTATGGCACCGTACAGGATGTCGGCGTCGGAATTGTCTGAGTTGAAGACGCAACTCGAAGAATTGCTTGAGAAAAAGTTTGTGAGACCGAGTGTATCACCGTGGGGAGCTCCGGTATTGTTAGTAAAGAGGAAAGATGGGAGTATGAGGTTATGTGTGGACTATCGTCAGTTGAATAAGGTAACTATCAAGAACAAGTATCCGCTTTCGAGGATCGACGATTTGATGGATCAGTTGGTGGGTGCCCTTGTTTTCAGCAAAATTGATTTGAGGTCCGGATATCATCAGATTAAGGTGAAGGATGAAGATGTTCAGAAGACAGCTTTCAGGACAAGGTATGGGCATTATGAGTATTCAGTGATGCCGTTCGGTGTGACCAATGCACCTGGTGTATTTATGGAATATATGAATCGAATTTTCCATAATTACCTAGATAGGTTTGTGGTGGTCTTCATAGATGACATTCTAGTTTATTCTAAGTCGGAGGAAGAGCATGCTGAGCACCTGAAGTCAGTATTGGAAGTTCTGAAAGAGAAAAAGTTGTATGCTAAGTTATCAAAGTGTGAGTTCTGGCTGAAAAAGGTGAGTTTCCTTGGGCACGTGATTTCTGGTAATGGTATTGCGGTTGATCCGGCAAAAGTAGAAGCAGTGTTGGAGTGGGAGGCTCCGAAATCCATAACAGAGATCAGAAGCTTTTTGGGTTTGGCTGGGTACTACAGGAGGTTCATCGAGGGTTTTTCCAAGTTGGCCCTTCCGTTGACTCAGTTGACTTGTAAGGGTAAAGTTTTCGTTTGGGATGCTCGGTGTGAGGAAAGTTTTATGGAACTGAAGAAGAGATTGACAACGTCGCCTGTTTTGACGTTGCCTAATCCGGAGGAACCGTTTGTTGTATATTGTGACGCTTCGAAGATGGGTCTTGGTGGTGTGCTGATGCAAGATGGGAAAGTCGTTGCGTATGCGTCGAGGCAGTTGCGGGCTCATGAGAAAAATTACCCTACGCATGATTTGGAATTGGCTGCTGTGGTATTTGTGCTTATGATTTGGAGGCACTATCTTTATGGTTCGAGGTTTGAGGTGTTCAGTGATCATAAGAGTCTGAAGTATCTGTTCAATCAGAAGGAGTTGAATATGAGACAGCGTCGGTGGTTGGAGCTCTTGAAGGATTATGACTTCGGTTTGAATTATCATCCCGGCAAAGCTAATGTCGTGGCGGATGCTTTAAGCCGGAAGTCTTTGCATATGTCGGCAATGATGGTGAAGGAATTAGAGTTGATTGAGCAACAACAATGTATCAAGATCTGAAAAAGATGTTTTGGTGGTATGGTATGAAGAGAGATGTGACACAGTTTGTGTATGCCTATTTGATCTGTCAGAAGTCGAAGGTTGAGCATCAGAAGCCTGCAGGGTTGATGCAACCGTTGGAAATTCCAGAGTGGAAGTGGGATAGCATTGCGATGGACTTTGTGACGGGATTGCCGAATACAGTTAGGAGTCATGACGCTATTTGGGTGATCGTTGATAGGTTAACAAAGTCTGCTCACTTTGTTCCTATTATGGTCACTTATCCGGTGTCGAGGTTGGCAGAGGTCTATGTCAAAGAAATTGTGAAGTTGCACGGTGTTCCGGAGAGTATTGTGTCAGATAGGGATCCGAGGTTCACTTCTGAGTTTTGGACGGGTTTGCAGAAGGAATTGGGTTCAAAGTTGAAAATGAGTTCGGCATATCATCCTCAGACAGATGGTCAGTCAGAGAGGACAATTCAGTCGTTAGAAGATTTGTTGAGGGCTTGTGTCTTGGAACAAGGGGGTTCATGGGATTCCTACCTTGCGTTGATTGAATTTACCTATAACAACAGTTACCATTCCAGTATCGGGATGGCACCGTTTGAAGCATTGTATGGTCGAAAGTGTAGAACGCCGTTGTGTTGGTATGAGTCGGGGGAGAGTGTAGTGTTGGGACCGGAGATTGTCCGGGAGACTACAGAGAAAATCAAGATGATCCGTGAAAAGATGAAGGCTTCGCAGAGTCGTCAGAAGAGTTATCATGACAAGCGGAGGAAAGATTTAGAGTTTCAGGGGGGTGAGCATGTGTTCTTGAGGGTTTCTCCTATGACCGGTGTTGGTCGAGCGTTGAAGTCGAAGAAGCTCACTCCTCGCTTTGTTGGTCCTTATCAGATTTCTGAGAGAATCGGAAATGTGGCTTATAGGGTGGCTTTACCGCCAAATAATTCGAATTTGCACGACGTGTTTCATGTGTCGCAACTCCGGAAGTATGTTTTGGATCCATCTCATGTGATCCATATGGTTGATGTAGAGGTGCGGGATAATCTCACTGTGGAGACGATGCCCGTACGGATTGAGGATCGTGAAGTGAAAGTGCTTAGAGGCAAATAGATTGCATTGGTGAAAGTGGTTTGGCTAGGAGCTGCCGGTGAGAGTATGACTTGGGAGCTAGAAAGCAAGATGCGGGAGTCCTACCCAGAGTTGTTTGAACAGGTAAATTTCGAGGACGAAATATTCTAAGTGGGGGAGAGTTGTAACACCCTAAATATTTAATTAATTTACTTAATTAAGTATTTAGGAATTTATTTTAATTAATTGGATATAACTTAATTAATTGAAATTATGTTAAAATGGTGTAGGTGGTATTAGAAGGTGGAGGCGCCAATTAGATGAACTTGGGCATAAGTGAAAAGCCCAAGCCCATGATCCATGTAATAGGCGAAGTTGCTAGGTCATTTGGGACTAGGGTTTTGGCTTAGGCATTTTTGCGAATTGGAGAAAGAGATAGAGAGAATAGGCGCCGTGGAGAAGAGAGAAAGAAAGGAGAGGTCGCGAGCTCAAGGAGGAAGAGGGACGTGACCCGTTGCTGTGGTTCTGTTCGTGACTGTCTCTAGGGCTCCTGATCTTCAAACCCAAGGTAAGGGGAGTTCTATCAATTTATATAATAGGTCGTATGATAGGTTTTAGGGTAGGGTTAGCCTAGATCTATCCATGATCATGAATGTGTATGTGATTTCATGTTTTGTTGATGATTTATGCGTGATCTTCATGATTGGTGGCTGAAAAATCCATTTGGTTGCGGTATGGGCGCCTAGGGCGCCATATGTTCCATTGCGGGTTGCTGGGCGCTGGGCGCCAAGGGCGTTGTGCGCTGTGTTGCGTGTGTGTTGTGTTGCTGGGCGCTGGGCACCAAGGGCGCTGTGCGCTGTGTTGCGTGTTTGTTGTGTTGCTGGGCGCCAGGCGCTGGGCGCCAAGGGCGTTGTGTGCGGTGGTTCCTGCGATGTCTAAGTTTGTCTCTAGGCGCCCAGTGCCTGGGCGCCACTTTCAGGATGTTCCCGATTTTTAATAAAAACTGTTTTCGCTATATCTTTTGACTCGGGCATCCGTTTTAAACATTTCAAAAAGTGTTGGGAAGCTTTTTCGGTTGTCTACCTGTGTGTCTTATTTTTAAAATAAAAACTTAATGTTTTCTGGTGGTTTCTGGGCGCCCAAGTGGCTGTCCCCGGTGGTCATCCCAGTGACGTTGTAAAGCCGTATTGAGTCCTTTAAAAGTCCTTTTTGCGTATAACCAACAGTTTTAACAATTTAGTGTTAAAATAGGTGATTATGACGATGATGCCCTTAGTGGCTAGTTAAATGACGTTTTTACCCTTAGTGGCCAATATTATTGATGATGATGTGTAAATGACGATGATGCCCTTAGTGGCTAGTGAAATGACGGTTTTGCCCTTAGTGGCTATTGTTTGATTGATGACGTTTATGGATAAGTGACGATGAGGCCCAAAAGGCTAAGCGACGATGATAATAAGCGACGATGAAATATAGCGACGTTGTTGTGTGAAATTATAAATTGACAGGTGCTGTGCCTCTTATTTGATAAATTGGTAAGTGACGGGTCACATAGTTGACGGTGATTGTGTGTTTGTGTGTGGTGCATGTCATAGTGTCTCATGTATTCCATGTGCATGAACCCAGCGACGATGAGGCCATAAAGGCTAAGCGACGATGAGGCCATAAAGGCTAAGCGACGATGATGAAAGGTACCTCATGCATATGCCCGCGAGTGGGTTGCATTTCATATAGTTACATGACATCGTGATGAGTTGTTGTAATGACGTAATTGATGACTGTGATGTGGTTACTCTAGTGCTGTGACTTTGACTTATTGCTTATCATATGATTTATTATATGGATTGAATTGGACTCACCATTCTGTTTGAATGTTACCCCTATGCGGTAACGTGCAGGTGATCACGAGTGAAGACCTAGGTATCTTCACTAACTTGAGTCGGGTCGTCATGCTCTGATAGGTAGCACTCAGGGGGGAAACGAACTCGATGTTTTTAAGACCATTTTGGTTGTTATGTGTTATTTGATGGTTTCTCTTTATTTTATTTTCCGCTGCGTAGTTGGTTCTATTGATGTCAAGGTTGTGGTGACGATGACTGATGCTTGAGGTTTTCCCCATTGAGGGCGTGCTACTTATTGCACAATTAATGATGCAGAACTGTTTTACTGAAGTACGATGTTTTATTCGAAGTATGTGTAACATTCCTTGCGATGAAAGTGATTTTGAAACTCTGATTTTACAATCATATTAACGGGTAGAAAAGGGGTGTTACAGTTACTTTATAGGTGAGCCCGAGTGAAGATTGTAGTCTTCCTCTTGCCTGGTGTCGTCTGCTCTGATAGGTAGCACTTGGGGAATGGTCGATTACTGTTTTAATTATATTTCGGTGGATGTTGAATCTTTTAGTAATTGGTGCACTTTGCACTTTGTCGGTTGTTGATGTTTTTAACGATGTTGAATAGTTCCGCTGCATGTTTTGAGAAAACTACGAGGTTTTGTTTTACGTTGAAAAATGCGACACCCTTTTGGCGCGAAAAACTCTGATAAGTTATGAATAAACGATGGGTGAAAAAAAGGGTGTTACATAGCGCGCAAAAACAGCGCCCAAAAGGATTTTTGTCGACTCACCTGATGGTAGGAAATTCATGATGTTTCACAGTGTCATTCACAAAATAAGGGTTTCCCCTCTCTTTACGCCATTTCAACTGGAAGTTTTAAACCATCTTCAGATAGCTCCGACCCAACTCCACCCAAATTCATGGTGCATTGTGAAAAGTTTTGAATTGTTGATGAAAGTATTGCAAAGGAAGTTCAACTTGAGGGTCTTTTTGACTATTTTCGAGGTGCAGCGTCGTCGGGATTCTTCGGGTGGCACCACTCGTTACGAGTTTGTACACTTAAAATGTCGGGCAAGCTTGTCTTTCTTCCAAGTGCATTCGGAAAGTCAACATGATTAGAGGTATAAGTATTTTTACCTTGTCCCGTCCAGCTAGAAGGCTGTGGATTGTATGGGTTTCTTTGATGAGCAAGGGTGTTTGATTCGGGATAAGTTTCATTTTGTATGGTGTAAGGCTGATACCGATCGTCCTTCTCGGTCTTATCGTGTCCTCCTGTCTGAGTTATCTGCATCCGAGCTGAGGACATTAAGTATGCTTCAGAGAATTGTCATTCGTTTGACCACTACGCCACAAAGGTTTCAACTATTCGCGAAGCTGTTGAGCTCTTAGGTCGTTTGTTTGGTTTGGTGTGCCTTTATTTTCTCCTTTGTTTTATTCCTCATTTATGTTGCTGACTCGTTCATTGTTGCCTTGCAGATAAGATGGCCGCTCCACTTTCCTTTAATGAAGTGGCTTCTTGGGCTGGGAGGAGGAAACCTTTAGGGAGGAGGAAACCTTTAGGTTCCTGCAGCATCTGCTCCTGCCCGTCCCTCCATGGGACCTCGCCTAAGCCTAGGAGAGCCAAGTCGGGCTGGGAGAGATCTCTCTGGGGCGCCAGTGGTTCCAGTTGATTCTACCACCTCGTGGGTCCAAAGTAAGTCCAAGCGCAAGAAAAGTTGTGTCCGGGGTCCTCCTCCTGCTGATTTCCCTTCTCCTGTTATGCGGCCTTCTGATGAGCGTGACCACCTCTGGGATAACCCTTTCAAACTTGCCATGCGCAGGGTCAAGGCTGGGGAGAGCTTGCATGCGAAGTGGGGAGCTGAGAGGGGGTGTGGATCTCATTCAGGTAGTTATTTCTCTAAGCATTCGACATATCTGTAGGTTGGAATCTTTAACCTTGTCGTGTTGTTTCTTCCTTTATGTAGGGGTGAGCGAAGAGAGGGACCGACTTATCTGGGATAAAAACCGGCTTCAAGTGAATCTACGTGGAGCATTGGAATCTGCTCGCCGGGGCAAAAAGGCTGCTTGCCACAATCAGAAAGACCGAGAGGAGGTCTATGCTGAGAGGAACGAGTGCAAAAGGAGAGTGGAGGAGCTCCAAGTTCAGCTCGGAAATGTTCAATCTGAACTAGACAGTACGAAGAAGATGAAAGATGAAGCTGAGGAAAAGGTGCAGATGTTGGCTGGGAAGGCTGTGGACTTCTCTTATGCCGCCTATGACAAGGCGATTAGCCATGTTCAGTGTCTGTATCCGGAAGCCGTTCTAGAGTCGAGCATCTTTCAATTTGATGATGAGGTTCTAGATGGGAGGATTGTCAAATACCACCCCAACGGGGTTGACTTCGATGTCATTTCCCCCTGATTATTTCTTTCAGTTCAGTTGCTTTTGTCTGTGTAAATTTTCTTTGACTTGTTGGATTTCGTTATGTATTTTTCTTTATGGAGCCTTCTGTATTCGGGATAATTTTCTACGTTACATTTTTGAAACATCGATGTTTACTCTTTGTCTAGCTTGTTTCTTATCCTTATAACTGGCACGCGTTGGATGGTCTCGGGCGCGAGTCATCGCCTTGCGCATCTCCATGTTTAATCCCTTATCGCCTCGTGGCAGAGTTTACTCTGGGGGCAGTTTATCAGAACTCGGTCTGATTCTAACTCGCCCATCAGAGGTTGCGACACGTTTAAAGTCGCTTCGCGAAGCGAGTTGGTCGACTCGCGCCTCGGTTTGTAAGGGAGGGCAAACGATCGTAGCGTCGATCTCATGCAGCCCCTTTCTACCGTCAGGCTTTTACATAGTTGCCTGGTCCCCTGCGGCTGGTGTTAGGACCTGGCTTTCTATCCTGCAAGTAATAGTAAGTATTACAAAAACGATATTTTGAATCATAAGAGTAAAATATCATGCATTCACGCGCATTAACAGTCCATGCTATTACATTGGTTTAACACTTATGTCTTGTTCATACAACAAACTTCCTTAGCTTATCAGCGTTCCAAGTTCTAGGTATTGGTTCCTTGCTCAAGGTTTCCAGTTTGAAAGCTCCGTTCCTGGTTTCTGCAACTATTCTGTATGGACCTTCCCAGTTTGGGGCTAACTTCCCTTGGAATGCATTCTTTAACTTTATGTCTGCCCTTCGTAGGACTAGGTCGCCCACCTCTAAGGTTCTAGGGGCCACCTTAGCATTAAATTTTGCAGTCATCCTTTGCTTGATCACCATATCCTTTAATGCTGCTTGGTTTCTGACTTCCTCAACGAAGTCCAGCTCCTCTCGGAGTCTTTGGTCATTGGTCTCCGGGGGGTTTGGGTGCTTGGTCCTCCAGTTTAGTTCTCCGATTTCGACGGGTATGACTGCTTCTGTTCCGTATGCCATTCGGAAGGGTTACTCACCTGTTGACGAGTGTGGGGTGGTTTTGTAGGCCCATAAGACATAGGGTAGTTCTTCCGGCCAGCAGCCTTTTGCTTCGTCAAGCCTCCTCTTTAACCCTCTTAAAATTACTCTGTTGGATGCCTCAACTTGTCCGTTGGTCTGGGGGTGTTCCACCGACGTGAAGCGGTGTTTGATGCCCAGGTCGGGTAGTTCTGAATCCTTTGTCTGCGAATTATGTGTCGTTGTCGGTGATGACCACTTCCGGTATGCCGAATCTAGCCATGATATTTTTCTTAAAGAATTTCATACAGTTTTTTGCCGTGATAGTGGCCAAGGGCTTAACTTCAATCCATTTGGTAAAGTAATCGACATCGATTATTAAGTACTTTACCAGCCCCAGGCCAGGTGGAAAGGGACCTAAAAGGTCGATTCCCCACCAAGCAAAAGGCTAGGGAGAGTTTAGGTATGTCAGTTCAGATGAGGGGGCGACGTGCACATCGGCGTACCTCTGGCACTTATCACACTTCTTTACATAATTTTGCGAATCTTCATTCATGGTAGGCCAGTAATAACCTGCCCTGAGTGCTTTTGCTGCCAGGGCTCGTCCTCCCAAGTGTTGCCCACAGATTCCCTCGTGGATTTCTGCGAGCAGATAATCTGCTTTTGGTCCTTCTACACATTTTAATAGAGGCATAAAGAAGCCGCTTCTTTTGCGTCAGTGGGCTCTTGCCCCTCAAGAATGTACTGACGGATTGGGGTTATCCAATTTTGACTCGCTTCGACGGTGAGGACAGAGGTAGGCGATCCATTGCTTAAGAGGGCGCTTGGATTAGATAGAGTTTCTTGAATGACGATCCGAAGGTTCCCTGGTGTTCTGGTGCTTGCCAGTTTGGAGAGTATATCAGCCCTGGTGTTGTCTCCCCTGGGTACATGCTTTACTTCCGCCTTTTTGAACCATCCAAGGAGTTCACGTACCTTGGCAAGATATTTCTGAAGTACCGGGTCGCAAACTCCAAATGCTGCGTTGATCTGTGAGACGACCAACATCGAGTCTGTGCGGACCTCAAGCTGTGTGGCGCCGAAGTCTTTGGCCAACTGTAGGCCGGCTATGCAAGCCTCATACTCTGCTTGATTGTTGGATGTGGAGAATGAAAAACTCAAGGATACCTCAACTATTATTCCTTCTGAGTTTTCAAGTATCAGACCGGCTCCACTTCGTTTGCTATTTGAGGACCCATCCACGTGGAGGGTCCATGCCGTTTCCGCTTTGTCTTCATGTGGTGTCGTTCTCATTTTAGCTACGAAGTCTGCCAAAATGCGAGCCTTCATGGCTGGTCTTGTCTCGTACTTGTTCCCAAACTCTGAGAGCTCGACCGCCCCTTTGATCATTCTCCCAGCCAGGTCGGAACGGTGGAGGATTTGTTTGATTGGCTGCTTGGTTCGAACCACCACTTGGTGTGCCACAAAATATGGTCTTAGGCGCCTGGCTGCGATTACGACCGCCAAAGCGACCTTTTCAACCTTTTGGTACCTTAACTCGGGTCCCTGCAGTGCCTTACTTACAAAGTACACCGGCCTTTGGCCAGTGTTGGTTTCTCTGACGAGTACTACACTTAACGCTTCATCAGCCACAGCGAGGTATAAATACAATGTTTCTCCTTCCTCGGGACGTGTTAAGATGGGTGGTTCAGAGAGGGTGTTTTTTAACAGAGTCAGCGCCTGCTCTTGCTCGGCGGTCCAATCAAGTTTTGTTTCTTTCTTTAGAATTTTGAAACAAAGGTAGGGACTTGTGGGCTGCTTTTGAAATGAACCGGGACAGCGCTGCTACCATCCCGGTGAGCTTTTGAAGTTATTTCTTTGTAGTTGCTGAAGCCATCTCAGTCACGGCCTTGCATTTGTCAGGATTGGCCTCGATACCTCTCTCAGTGAGATAGAAGCCGAGGAATTTCCCTGCTCGAACTCCAAAAGTGCACTTCACGGAGTTTAACCTCATACTGTTCTTTCGAATTTCAGAAAATACTCTTGTCAAATCTTTGAGATGGTCTGGGTCATTTTTACTTTTAAGTATCATGTCATCCAGATATACCTCGACTACCCGGCAGATTTGATTTTTAAAGACCTTGTTCATCATTCTTTGGTAAGTTGCCCCGGCATTTTTGAGTCCAAAGGGCATTACGCGATAGCAATAGTTCCCTTGCTCTGTCATGAATGATGTTTTCTCTTGGTCAGGCGGGAACATTGGGATTTGGTTATATCCCTAGTATGCGTCCATGAAAGATAATAAACGAAAACCTGAGGCGCTATCGACTAATTGGATGGAGATGAATGCGCCATCTGGCTCAGGCCTCTTCATACGCTTCTTGAGCTCCTTAGTGAGGGTGGAATCTTCTTCCTCTTCTTCACTGTCTGGATCATATCTGGCATCTAAGTCGGCCAAATTTACTTCAGCTTCTTTTCTCGGATCCCCTGCCTGAGTCTCTTACTTCAGTAGTCTCTTTTTCAGCCTTTATGCTCATGTAGTAAGACCTGCGCGCCGCACCCAGGTCAGCTTGGAGGGTCACAATTTTATTCTCTAAATTCTGGAATTTCATCTTCAGGTGAACTGTTGAGGTCACCGCCTCTAGCCTTCCTAGAGTGGGCCTCGCGATAATGCATTGGTAGACAGACTTACATGGGAGGACCAGGAAGGCGGTTTTGACAGTTCTGAATAGAGGTGGCTCACTATCGGGGTCTCCGTAAGTGACCATCAACTCCAAGTGGCCCAGCGGTTTTGTTTTTGATCCAGTGAACCTGGTCAAGTCCCCCCCTCGGTAGGGAGTCAGATCGTCGGGGGAGATGTTTAAAACTTGCAACAAGTCTTCAAAAATGATGTCCACTGAGCTTCCCTGGTCGACCAGGATTCTTCTTACTTCAATGTTGGCCATAATAGCAGTGATGAGCAATGGGACGTGTTTATTTGGTCTGCTGTCAAGAAAATCCTTATCGTCGAAGGATAAGGGCGGCCTGGTTGGACCCTTCCTGGGGGTTGAGGTTGATGCAAGGCTCGGGATTTCCTTCCATCTCCTTTTCATTGACTTATTTGATCCCTAATCGTCGAGGGGGTTGCTTCCGTGAATCACCATGGCCACTGGCCTCCCTTTGGATTTTTGGGTGTCTTCCTTCTCGGTAGATTCACCGCCGTCATCTTTTCCCGCTTTGGCCCCTTCACCAACTGGGGCCTTCCCCTTCCTAGGGGACCTGGACCTTCTTGTGGGGGATCCGAGTCTTTTGCGCGAGCTGTTTGGTTCCTCCCTTTTTTTACGTACTGCAATAGTTCCCTCTCTGAATCATTTCCTCAATGTCATCTTTAAGAGCTGGGCAACCATTGGTATCGTGGCCTCCACTTCGATGATAGCGGCACCATTTCTTTGAGGGGGTTTGGCCTTCCCTTAGTACCAATTGTAACACCCCTTTTCTACCCGGTAATTATTTAATAAAATCAGAGTTACAAAAATTTATTTCTTATTTCGAAAAGAGATGTCACACATTTCATCGATAGTTCAAAACACCGCATACAATATATAACACCTGTCAAGAAGGGTCGAAGCCCATAACACCAGTTTAAATAACAGCATCGTCAAAAAAATACATCACCACGCAGCGGAAAGAAATAAGTTCTAAAACATAAAGTAATAACGTCCTGAATGGACTCCAAACAAATAAAATATAACAACCAAAGTTTAGCGTTTATCCCCCCCCTTGGGTGTTACACATCAAACCAAGGACACCGACGACACCGACCCAGAATAGCGAAGGTACCTAAGCCTTCACTCGCAATCACCTGCACGTTACCGCATAGGGGTAACATTCAAACCGAAGGGGTGAGATGTCTCCAATATAATAGCGTAAAATGATAGGCAATATGTTAGAATACGACAACTATAGCTACCATTCCACTACACACATATAATCATAAACACAAACCAAATTGTAACACCAGAATCAGTCACCAAATGTCATGACAATGCATGAATGCAACCCACACCAACGGGCATATGTATGTGGTACCAAGATCACCAAAATTGTGCCTGTAAATAGAGGCGTCACCTAAATTGAGAGCTTTCACACCAGGCTCACCAATTCACCAAAAAATTGAGCTTTCACACCAGGCTCACTAGTTTTAGAAAATTTGAGCTTTCACACCTAGCTCCCAAACCAAAGGCCTTCACCAAGATAAATGCATATGCTGTATGCGACACCATGAATGCACACAGACAATCACCAAATTAGTCACAATATGACACACCAACAACAATCACCAAACATCACCAAAGTTGGGCTTTCACACCTAGCCACAACGACACCGAAAACACCAACCACCCGACACAACGGAACACCAAGACTTGGAACCTTCACACCTAGTTCCCACAACACCAAGGTTTGAGCCTTCACACCTTGCTCAAACTGCACCAAGACACCAAGAGGACAACAATTTCCTAAATAGCACCAAGACACCAAGATGACAACAATTTTCCAAAACAGCACCAATACACGAGGATGACAACCGTTTTCCCAAAAATTTGAGACACGAGGGTTTTTCACAACACCGGAGACAAGTGACAATTTTCCAAAGTATTTGAGACACGACAACTTCCTTTTAAAACATCACCATTTAACGACTACACCAACGGTTAACAATTTTTCCAGAAAAATGTACCACTTTGCCTCAAATTAGAATATTCAGCTAGGCCTCTGAATAAGCTTTCCAAAACATTTTGAAACGTCTAAATCGGACTCCCGATTCAAAAGATATGTCAAAAACAAAACCGGGAAAAATTTGAGGAACATCCTGAAAATGGCGCCCAGGCACTGGGCGCCTAGCAGGAAAACGCAACACAGCTAACTGGCGCCCAGGAGCAGGGCGCCCAGCAATAGGCAAAAAAACTGACTCTGGCGCCCAGGAGCAGGACGCCTAGAAACCAACGCAACGCATATGACTTTGGCGCCTTGCAACAGGCAGCAACACAACAGGCAACACCACAGGAATTGGCGCCCTTGGCGCCCAGACAGCCTAGAACAAAACGCAACACAGAACAGGAACAGGCACCTGCCACAGGAACGGCGCCCATGGCGCCCCTGCGCCAAGACAGCGCAGAATGCAACACTGGGAACAGGCGCCCATGGCGCCCATGACTCAGAACACAACAGCAACAACCATCCTGGCACACGAGACACACACCAGGCACGGCGCCGAGGCACTGGGCGCCAAGAACAGCAACAGAAACACCAGGCAACATGGACAGGTACGGAAAAACAGCATCTAAGACAATGGTGCCCATGGCGCCCTAGGGTCAATATTTTCGATTTTTCACCAATTCAAATCACCATTTTTCAACCACCAATACCAATCACCATGAATTGTCAAACACAACATAAAAATACAATTTGTCGAACACCTAGCATGCAATTCATATCAACACCTATGAACACCAAATTTCTAGAGTTGCAACAATCACCAAATCAAGCCAACATCTCAATTATCATAATCATGATATAACAACCATCAACTCGACATCAAAATCGAACCCTAGGCATCATAGGACTTATTCCCACATAACCCCATCGTAAAACCCCATTATAAGGAAGAACCCCACCCTTACCTTATAGTAGGAGAGCACCACTTCCCTTGAGAAAGTCACCAACAGAACCTCAGCAACACAGCTTCCTTCCTCTCCTTGAATTCGCAAAACCCTCCTCCTTCTCTTCTCTTGGATGCGTCGTCCCTCTTCTCTCTTTCTCTCCTCTTCGCAAACTTCCTTTCTTTTCCTCTCAAAATACGAAATGTTCCAAACCCTCACTAACCCTCACTACATGCGCCTAAGCCTTGGGCTCATGGATCACAGGCTTTCCTCCAGCTTAAGCCCTATTACTAACACCATCTCCTATTATTCAATTACACACCTCTTAATCCAACGTTAATATAATTACACCAACTAAAATAAATAAATAAATAATTGAATACCTAAATATTTAATTAAATAATTTAATTAAATATTTGGGCATTACAACTCTCCCCCACTTAGAATGTTTTCGTCCTCGAAAACTCACCTGAATCAAACAGCTCTGGATAGGACTCCCGCATCTTACTCTCCAACTCCCAAGTCATGCTCTCACCGGCAGCTCCTAGCCAGACCACCTTAACCAATGCAATTTCCTTGCCTCTTAACACCTTCACCTCATGGTCTTCAATCCGCACAGGCATAGTCTCCACCGTGAGATTATCCCACACCTCCACTTCATCCTTGTGGATCACATGAGATGGATCCGAAACATACTTCCGAAGTTGCGACACATGAAACACGTCGTGCAAATTCGAAAGATTTGGCGGTAAAGCCACTCTATACGCCACATTCCCAACTCTTCCGAAAATCTGATAAGGACCAATGAATCTAGGAGTGAGCTTCTTCGACTTCAAAGCACGGCCAACACCAGTCACTGGAGTGACCCTCAAAAATACATGCTCACCTTCTTGGAATTCTAAATCTTTTCTCCTCTTGTCGTGATAACTCTTCTGACGACTCTGCGAAGCCTTCATCTTCTCACAGATCAACTTTATCTTCTCGGTTGTCTCCCGAACAATTTCTGGTCCAAGCACCACACTCTCTCCAGACTCATACCAACACAACGGGGTTCTACACTTCCGACCATACAATGCCTCAAAAGGTGCCATTCCGATACTAGAATGGAAACTATTGTTATACGTGAACTCAATCAACGAAAGGTAGGAATCCCACGAACCTCCTTGTTCCAAAACACAAGCCCTCAACAAATCTTTTAATGACTGAATTGTCCTCTCTGACTAACCATCTGTTTGAGGATGATATGCCGAACTCAACCTCAGCTTAGACCCCAACTTTTCTTGCAAACTCTACCAGAAATCTGAAGTGAACCTCGGATCTCTATCCGAAACAATACTCTTAGGAACTCCATGAAGCTTGACAATCTCCCTGATATAAATCTCTGCCAACTTCGACACCGGATACGTGATGCAGATAGGAACAAAATGAGACGATTTCGTTAACCTGTCAACAATCACCCAAATTGAATCATACCCTTTCGCAGTATTAGGCAATCCCGTTACAAAATCCATCGAAATGCTATCCCACTTCCACTCCGGAATTTCTAACGGTTGCATCAGTCCAGCAGACTTCTGATGCTCAACCTTTGACTTCTGGCAAGTCAAACAGGCATACACAAATTGTGCTACATCTCGCTTCGTACCAGGTCACCAAAACAACTTCTTCAGATATTGATACATCTTTGTAGCTCCCGGATGAATACTTAACTTACTTCGATGACCCTCTTCTAAAATTGCTCTCTTCAGCTCTGCACCTTCAGGAATACAAATCGTATCACGGAATCTCAAAACACCATGCGCATCCAACTTAAAGTCACTACCCTCAGGCTGATCATCCCCGACCATCAAATCCACCAACTTGATATCCAACTTCTGGGCTTCTCTGACACTATCAAGGAACTCATTATTAATCTTCAACATACCCAACTTAACACTCTGAAGCGACACTTCACAAACCAAACTCAAATCCCTGAATTCCTCAATCAACTCTAACTCCTTAGCCATCATTGCCGACATATGCAAAGACTTTCGACTTAAAGCATCAGCCACGACATTAGCTTTGCCTGGATGATAGTTCAAACCGAAATCATAGTCTTTCAACAATTCCAACCACCTTCGCTGCCTCATATTCAGCTCCTTCTGGTCAAACAAATATTTCAAACTCTTATGATCACTGAACACCTCAAATCTGGAACCATACAAATAGTGCCTCCAAATCTTCAACACAAAGACTACCGCAGCCAACTCCAAATCATGCGTTGGATAATTATTCTCATGAATCCTCAACTGCCTCGACGCATAAGCAATCACCTTCCCATCTTGCATAAGCACGCCATCTAGACCCATCTTCGAAGCATAACAATACACCACGAACGGCTCTCCCGGATTTGGCAACGTCAAAACAGGAGACGTCGTCAATCTCTTCTTCAACTCAAGGAAACTTTCCTCACAACGAGCATCCCACACAAAAAGCCTTACCCTTGCCCGCAGGGACCTCATACGGCTTATTACGGCCTTGAAACTTGCTCCTCTTATCATTCACAATCTTGTAGTGAGCATTACTATCCTCCTCAAAAATCCTGCAACTGTCAATCAAGTCAGCAAAGACACGGATCTTCTGATATCCGATTGCCTTCTTGATCTCGGGCCTCCAACCATTCTCAAACTTGATACACTTAGAAAACTCAGCATTAGCTCAAGTGTAATGCGGATAAAACTTTGCTAGCTCCACGAACTTAACGGCATACTCAGATACAGACATACTCCCCTGTTTCAGCTCCAGGAACTCAATCTCTTTCTTCCCTCAGACATCTTCCGGATAATACTTACGGTTAAACTCTCTGCTGAACACTTCCCAGGTAATCTCTTCATTAGCAGCCTCCAACCTCTGCCTCGTCTCTAACCACCAATCATCAGCTTCCTCAGCTAGCATATGCGTACCATAGCGGACCTTCTGTGCTTGGGTACAATCCATCACTCGGAAAATCCTCTCCATTTCTTTCAACCAAGCCAAAGCACCATCGGGATCATACTTGCCCTTGAACGTGGGCGGATTCTCTCTCTGAAATGTCGCCAGACTGCGAGTCCCAGCATTCTGTTGATTCTGGACAGCCTGCGCCATAGCAGCTAGAGCAGCAGCAATTGCAGTATCATTCCTCCCATCCATTTCAACTCACTTGCTGCAAAACAACCAACAGTTAGATATAATTGACAACACACCATTGTCAATTGACACTACAACTGGACAACTTGGCCGGACAGACCGAACTTTTGCTCTGATACCACTAATGTAACACTCCTTTTCTACCCGGTAATTATTTAATAAAATGAGAATTACAAAAATTTATTTCATATTTCGAAAAGAGATGTCACACATTTCATCGATAGTTCAAAACACCGCATACGATATATAACACCTGTCAAGAAGGGTCGAAGCCCATAACACCAGTTTAAATAACAGCATCGTCAAAAAAATACATCACCACGCAGCGGAAAGAAATAAGTTCTAAAACATAAAGTAATAACGTCCTGAATGGACTCCAAACAAATAAAATATAAAAACCAAAGTTTAGCGTTTATCCCCCCCCCTTGGGTGTTACACATCAAAGCAAGGACACCGACGACACCGACCCAGAATAGCGAAGGTACCTAAGCCTTCACTCGCAATCACCTGCACGTTACCGCATAGGGGTAACATTCAATCCGAAGGGGTGAGATGTCTCCAATATAATAGCGTAAAATGATAGGCAATATGTTAGAATACGACAACTATAGCTACCATTCCACTACACACATATAATCATAAACACAAACCAAATTGTAACACCAGAATCAGTCACCAAATGTCATGACAATCCATGAATGCAACCCACACCAACGGGCATATGTATGTGGTACCAAGATCACCAAATTTGTGCCTGTAAATAGAGGCGTCACCTAAATTGAGAGCTTTCACACCAGGCTCACCAATTCACCAAAAAATTGAGCTTTCACACCAGGCTCACTAGTTTTAGAAAATTTGAGCTTTCACACCTAGCTCCCAAACCAAAGGCCTTCACCAAGATAAATGCATATGCTGTATGCGACACCATGAATGCACACAGACAATCACCAAATTAGTCACAATATGACACCAACAACAATCACTAAACATCACCAAAGTTGGGCTTTCACACCTAGCCAGAACGACACCGAAAACACCAACCACCCGACACAACGGAACACCAAGACTTGGAACCTTCACACCTAGTTCCCACAACACCAAGGTTTGAGCCTTCACACCTAGCTCAAACCGCACCAAGACACCAAGAGGACAACAATTTCCTAAATAGCACCAAGACACCAAGATGACAACAATTTTCCAAAACAGCACCAATACACCAGGATGACTACCGTTTTCCAAAAAAATTGAGACACGAGGGTTTTTCACAACACCGGAGACAAGCGACAATTTTCCAAAGTATTTGAGACACGACAACTTCCTTTTAAAACATCACCATTTAACGACTACACCAACGGTTAACAATTTTTCCAGAAAAATGGACCACTTTGCCTCAAATTAGAATATTCAGCTAGGCCTCTGAATAAGCTTTCCAAAACATTTTGAAACGTCTAAATCGGACTCCCGAGTCAAAAGATATGTCAAATACAAAACCGAGAAATATTTGAGGAACATCCTGAAAATGGCGCCAAGGCACTGGGCGCCTAGCAGGAAAACGCAACACAGCATACTGGCACCCAGGAGCAGGGCGCCCAGCAACAGGCAACAAAACTGACTCTGGCGCCTAGGAGCAGGGCGCCCAGCAACAGGCAACAAAACTGACTCTGGCGCCTAGGAGCAGGACGCCTAGCAACCAACGCAACGCATATGACTTTGGGGCCCAGGGGCAGGGCGCCTTGCAACAGGCAGCAACACAACAGGCAACACCACAGGAATTGGCGCCCTTGGCGCCCAGACAGCCTAGAACAAAAAGCAACACAGAACAGGAACAGGCACCAGCCACAGGAACGGCGCCCATGGCGCCCATCGCGCCCCTGCGCCAAGACAGCGCACAACGCAACACTGGGAACAGGCGCCCATGGCGCCCATGACTCAGAACACAACAGCAACAACCATCCTGGCACACGAGACACACACCAGACACGGTGCCCAGGAACTGGGCGCCAATAACAGCAACAGAAACACCATGCAACATGGACAGGCACGGCGCCCAGGCATAGGGCGCCAAAAACAGCATCTAAGACAATGGCGCCCTAGGGTCAATATTTTCGATTTTTCACCAATTCAAATCACCAATTTTCAACTACCAATACCAATCACCGTGAATTGTCAATTACAACATAAAAATACAATTTGTCGAACACCTAGCATTCAATTCATATCAACACCTATGAACACAAAATTTCTAGAGTTGCAACAATCACCAAATCAAGCCAACATCTCAATTATCATAACCATGATATAACAACCATCAACTCGACATCAAAATCGAACCCTAGGCATTATAGGACCTATTCCCACATTACCCCATCATAAAACCCCATTATAAGGAAGAACCCCACCCTTACCTTATAGTAGGAGAGCACCACTTCCCTTGAGAAAGTCACCAACAGAACCTCAGCAACACAACTTCCTTCCTCTCCTTGAATTCGCAAAACCCTCCTCCTTCTCTTCTCCTGGATGCGCCGTCCCTCTTCTCTCTTTCTCTCCTCTTCGCAAACTTCCTTTCTTTTCCTCTCAAAATGCTGTTGCACCCCGAAAAATCCGGTTTGGGTTTCTCAATGTACAACGTGGAAAAATTTTGAAGCCGCCACCAATATTTTAATTTTAAGACCAAAACATTGAAAAAAAGTCTTTTGAACAAGGCGGATGGTCTTTTGAAAACTAGAGATATAGGCGGATGGTCTACCGAAAGGGAACCTCTAATTAAATGTGTAGTTTTAACGTTTGATTTGAAAAATACCTAGATTTGCCTATTTATTTCTTGTTTGAAGATGAATGGGAAAACTTACTGAAAATTTTATTTTTGGCGCTTGACGAGAGTTGGCCCCTCGCTCCTACGTATCTCCTGGTGCGATGGAGAATTCAAAGCTACGTAGTTCTAGGTTGTCATGAAAAGGTTTTTATTTTTCATCTTTTTAGTGAGTTTTCGAAATAGGACGAGTATTCAGCGAATGATTAAACTAACAGAGGTTATGGGTAATCACCGCTAAGTACTCTTAAAAAATGGGAGTCACCACCACTAGTCAGACGAACAAAAGTTCTGATTGACTGTTAGTAGCAACTCGTTTTTTATTTACTCTTTTGAAAGTGGTTTTCGAAAGAGATTGATTGGCACGAATGATCAAACTAACAAAGGTTATGAGTGATCATCGCTTGTTGTTCTTTTGGGAAAAAGACTTTGCTACCAATGGCTAGACGAACAAAGGTTCCGATTAGCCACTAGCGACAATGGGTTTGAAAATGATTCTTTTTCTTTGTTTTATGAAAATGATTTGTTTATGGTTGCGAAAAGGATTTTTATTTGTTGCGCTTGACGAGAACGTGACTCGCTCCTACGTATCCCAAATGGGAATCAACAATATGATCAAGTGCCCAAAGGCTAATAACACCATCAAAGAGAAGGGAGCATCAAGGTTTTGGGTAACCTATCCCTTGCAATACCCCACGAACCCTAAACCATAAACTTAACTATCTCCTCTTTTATTCATTAAGAAATTAAAAGGGGAAGGTTGAATCATCTAAAACCATCCTCAGCACTTAGAATATGATGCACTAGGCATAAGTAGGAATCATATGATTTATTATCAACAATGGACAATAATAAAACTAGAATACAAGAGCAAGTAAATAAACACTAAAACCAAGTTGAATCACATAGAGCAATCTTCTCACTTGAATCAAAGTGCCCTAGGCACAAGTGAGAATCAACTTGCCTATCACCAACCACTAGCAATAAGCAAATTAAAATACAAAGATTAGATAAACACGCAACTAAGTTGAATCACATAGAGCAATCCTCTCACTTTGAGAAAAGTGCACTAGGCACTAGTGAGAATCAACTTGCCTATCATCAACCACTAACAATAAGCAAATTAAAATATAAAGATTGAATAAACACACAACTAAGTTGAATCACATAGAGCAATCCTCTCACTTTGAGAAAAGTGCACTAGGCACTAGTGAGAATCAACTTGCCTATCATCAACAATTTACAATAAGCAAATTAAAATGCAAAGATTAAATAAACACACAACTAAGTTGAATCACATAGAGCAATCCTCTCACTTTGAGAAAAGTGCACTAGGCACTAGTGGGAATCAACTAGCCTATCATCAACCACTAACAATAAGCAAATTAAAATACACACAACTAAGTTGAATCACATAGAGCAATCCTCTCACTTTGAGAAAAGTGCACTAGGAACTAGTGAGAATCAACTTGCCTATCATCAACAATTTACAATAAGCAAATTAAAATATAAAGATTGAATAAACACACAACTAAGTTGAATCACATAGAGCAATCCTCTCACTTTGAGAAAAGTGCACTTGGCACTAGTGAGAATCAACTTGCCTATCATCAACAATTTACAATAAGCAAATTAAAACAAGACTTAAATAAAAGAACACATAAACAAAGTTGAATCACATCTAGCAATCATCAACTACTTAACATAAAGTGCACAAAGCACAAGTAGGAATCATCTTGCTAGATCATCAACAAATATTTGCAAGTGAAGTATGTTGAAAATAACAATTAACACTAAAATCAAATACTGATTGCCAAGATTGTGCATCATCAAGCAAAAAGGAACAACAAAAATTAGCTTAAGAACATATTAACCATAGTATGCGAAATACAAGAAATTAACATCACACAACATGAAACCAATTATTGAAGGGTGAGAGGCACCTTAAACACCCAAGCCTCCCTAAGTGCTTGTCAATAGTGTTTAAGGCTCCTCTCACCAACAACAACAAACTACATTTTAAACAAAATGGTAATGATATGCGAAATGAAAAATGAAGAGAAAAATGGGTTTTAATGCAAAAAGATTGAAGATGATGCAAGGGTTTTAGAGTATACCTTAGATCCTAGCTAGATTATGCAAGAAATGGAGAGCAAGAACACAAATCAACCAAGGACACCAACAAGGAAACCCACGCCCAAAATGAAAATTAAACCCCTCTTGATGAAAGTTCTTGAGTTTTAGTATAGAATGGAAGTAGTATGTGAGAGAGGGATGAAGGGGAGATGGATTGGTGGTGCTTGGATGAAGAAAAATCAAATAAAATGGAGGAGAGGAGGGTGGTATAGCTTCGCATATGAGAGGGAAGGGAGGAGAGGAGAGTGATGTGCTAATTTTAGTGTAGGAGAGAATGAGCCAAAAAGTTGTGATGTGTGGAAAATGAAAGGGTATTTATAGGATTGGTGAAGGGCTAGGGTTAAAATGGTAATCAAGCAATAAAAGGGAATTAATATTCAGCTGAAAATAAAATGGAAATAAATAATTGAACTTGGGCACCAAGCAAAGGGGTCATTTTGGTCATTGTTCTTGAGAGGTGCTCTAGGATTGAACTTTGATTTTGAATGGAGGGTTGATATCACTTATCACATGGATTGAGGGTGGAGAGAAAACACAAAATGGAGATGGAATGAGATCATACACGAAAATTAGGAGTTTTTGTTGCACAAAAATTGTTAAGGGCAATTAGGGTTTTGTACACAAAGTTGTAGCCTAGGATTTGATCTAGAATTTTAATCAATGGCTAGGAATACAACTCACATGGATCAAGGGCATGAAGAAACACAAAATGAGGTTAAAAATAGCTGGAAAATTCGGAGCCAAAGAGGCCTTGGTGCCCAAGTTTTTTGCAAACTTGCCAAAAGATAGTACATTTTGTCTTATATGAGGACACTTCCTTATTTTACCATTTTTTATTATTCTTTTCATGATAATTCCATAAATCTTACCATTTTGGGCCATGTCTTAGGAAATCAATCATTGGGCCCAAAATTCTATGATATCACCATTCCCAAAATTAATTTGATACCTCTCCTTGAAGGAAATTCCCATTTTACCCTTTCCTTTAAATTTGAGCTTTTATGCAAATGAATAACATCCATGCGCATAAAAAAAAAAATCTAATTAAGCACATTCTTCCTCAAATAACTCCCATGATGATTACCCAGTGATTTGTGATGAAAAACCGTTTTTGTTGTGAAATGACCAAAATGCCCTTTTTGACCCTAAAACCCTAATTTATCCAGGAAGTGTATTTCAACTCAAAAAATGATTTTAAAAGCTCTGGAATGACTTTTAGGACTCAAAAATGCAATGCATAATGCTCCTCACTCCTCAATTTACTTACTTTTGTGGAAAATTAGGGTTTTGACCTAAGCCGGACAAAATTGGGGTTTGACAGCTGCCCCTCTTTATCTGGATTTTAACGAGGAATATGAATTGGCCGAAACATATTTCGAGGCAAAATAATGATAAAGAATTCAGAAATTATACCGATTTTGTCTACTTAGGGAAAAACCCGAAATTTTCCCCCTTTTTTTTGGTTTTTCTGTTTTCTATTCTTCTTTTCCTTTTTTTTTTGATGCACAGGTGTTAGCACGAGATGACTGCAATGGATGAAGAGTCAACTCTTAGTAAGCCAACAGGAGCAGGAAATAGATTGGTGCTAGCCCTCAGGCAGCGAAAGCAAGAAATAAAGCGGTAAAGAAAGCAGTAAAGAAGGTACCGGCCTACAGTAAGCCGACACTAGAGGCTGCCTAAAGCCTTTTAACGAACCGCGCACGATCCGAGTTTGCACATGGGCTTTGAAGGAGCACCTGAGCTCTGAGGGTGGTCTTTTCGAGCGACCTGAAGTTTAATATCAAGTTGTGGGACCGATATGTTTTACCTCGAAGGACGTACGCCATGCCTTAGGCTGACACAGCTAGTCTTGAAGGACATGGAGTCTGAAGATCTGTCATGCTCAGAGATGACTTAGTGACATGAAGGTAGAGTTCAAAGTCGTTGTTTGGACTTTTGATTTGAACTATACTGAAGGACCTTGGGTTGGATGATTTGCCGATGCTCGATAACGACGTGATCTGAACTGAAATGAGCTCACTAGCTCTGGGTAATGAACGAAGTCGCAAACCGTAGCTCGAATACGAGGTGGAGTCTGCTTTTGAAGGGACACATGGGTCCTGAAGGGATTCGCAAATCCTGTTGATTGATTGATTGAAATGGTCAATGCTGCCGCACTGAGTTGAGGTACCTGCATACGTCAGTTGATGGAAGGAATAGCCCATGGAGTATGGGTGCATGTTATGCAAGGCCATGTTATGTAGGTGCATGCAATGCTATGATTTTGGTGTGATGATGAAGGTGGTGGAACATTCCTGAAGTTCTTCTTTTAGTCTGACTGTTTTTTCCTGATCAGCTCTCTTTTTTTTTTTTGATCATCTGTTTTTCTTTGTTTTGCTCTTTTTTGAATGATTTTGCCTGATCAGCTTTCTTTTTTCTGATCATCTGTTTTTTGTTTGCTCTTTTGCTCTTTTGGCTTATTTTCTTTTGCTGGTTCGACCAACCCATGACGAGACTGAGGAACCCATTAGACTTGTGGCGGCGCATGAGCCCAATGCATGTTTGCCTTATGATTTGTCTTTTGAGGTGATTATGAGCGCAATTATTTCCTTGCGAACTTAATTCGCTTTCAGAGGTTGTTTCCTTCCCATGACTTTTTGAAATTTCGCAATGATTGTGATGCTCTATGATTTATGCACATGTTTTACAGATCAGTGTTACCATCATCATAAAACGTTTATTTTGAGCAGAAAAAGCAAAAATAGAAAACAAAGAGATATGAAAAGGTTGGACTTTATTGATATAGAAGCCGATTGTAAAGAAGGTTACACCGACTATTCAATACATTTGAAAATTTAAACTGCAAAGAGACAAGAAAAAAGAGGAGCAAATCTCGGAATGTCCATCTCTGTGGAACAGTGCCAAACACTTATGCTCATGACCTTGACCATCCTCTTATCCAGACCTTCGGGGGTGCTGTATGCCTTTGTTTGCTTTCATGCCCTAGCTCTCTGACCCTAATTTTTGCCTGGATCGCCCTTTGCGGGTTTTCAATTCACCGGGCCGCTCAGATTTTGCCTAGGCCGCCCTTTCGGGTTTTCAACCTAGCGAGTTAATTCTTGCTGGGCTCATCTTTCTCTTTTTTCATTTATTTTTCTTAGGCATAGTACTTCTTGACAGAATCCCAATTGACTGGGTTTCGGAATTCTTTTCCATCCATATGGGTGAGTATCAACGCTCCTCCGGAAAAAGCTTTCTTGACCACATAAGGCCCTTCATACTTTGGAGTCTATTTCCCACGAGGATCGCTCTGAATAGGCAAGATTTTCTTGAGCACAAGGTCTCCTTCGTTGAATTCTCGAGGACGAACTTTCTTGTCGAAGGCTGTTTTCATCCTCTGTTGATACAACTGCCCGTGACATAAGGCGGTAATCCTTTTCTCCTCAATGAGGTTCAACTGATCGAGACGGGCTTGAACCCATTCAGCCTCTTCCAACTTGGTCTCCATCAATACCCGCAAAGAGGGTATTTCAACTTCAATAGGGAGGACCGCCTCTGACCCGTACACCAGGGAAAAAGGGGTTTCCCCGGTTGAGGTGCGTACCGAAGTGCAATAGCCATGCAAAGCAAAAGGGAGAATCTCATGCTAGTCTTTATAGGTTATTACCATCTTCTGCACAATTTTTTTAATATTCTTATTGGCTGCTTCGACTGCCCCGTTCATCTTCGGACGGTAGGGAGAGGAATTGTGATGTTGGATTTTGAAGTCCTCGCACAACTCTTTCATCATCTTGCTGTTCAAATTGCTACCGTTATCTGTGATAATCTTGGCCGGGAGCCCATAGCGGCAAATCAGATATTTCTTTACAAATTTGGCAACCACCAAGCTGGTAATACTGGAGTAGGAAGCAGCCTCGACCCATTTGGTGAAGTAATCAATAGCAACCAAGATGAAGCGATGTCCATTTGACGCTTTAGGCTCGATAGGACCTATGACATCCATGCCCCACATTGGGAATGGCCAAGATGCCGTCAGGACATTTAGGAAAGCAGGTGGTACATGGATACGGTCGGCATAAATCTGACACTTGTGACATCTCCTCACGAAGCTATAGCAATCTGACTCCATTTGCAACCAATAGTAACCAGCCCTCAGGATCTTTCTGGCCATAGTATGCCCGCTAGAGTGACTTCCGAACGATCCTTCATGAACCTCTTTCATGATTCTTTCAGCTTCTTCTTTTGCTACACATCTTAGGAGTATCTTATTTTGATTTCTCTTGTAGAGCACTTCACCACTCAAGAAGAAGTTCATCGACAACTGTAACACCCCTTTTCTAATAACCTTACTATTTAATAAAATCAGAGTTTCTTTTTTTTTTTTTTTAAAAACAATCTAAGCGAGTGCTACACTTACTCCATCAAATCAACAACTTCAAATTTCATAGTTCGGCTAAAAGCCACAAGATACATAGCACCATAAAATATCGGTTTAGTTCACATTAACTAAAAACAGTCACTACCGCAGCGGAATAATAATAAGTTCGAAAACATATCCAATACATCACCAATAACAGTCTAATAGTATAAATAAAATAACACATAAGCATAAGACGCCCCCCCCGGTGCTACGTATCAGAGCATGACACTTCCTACCAGACGAAGGCATAAGGGTAACCTTCACTCGTTATTACCTGCACGTTGCCGACATAAGAAGCAACATAAAAGCAGTAGGGTGAGTCTCTTTTCATAATTAATAACATATGGAATAAGCACTGCATAGGAAAAGGTAACCAGGCACACCGATTCACAATAATGGCAGCAACCACATCACAATTACAATCTCCAAACAACAATACAAAAGGTATGGTTATGCATGAAATGCAACCCAAACTCCTCGGGCACATGTGTAACGCCCTAAAATAATTTAATTAATTAATTAGTTAAGTTATTTGAGGGATTACAAAATTATTTAAGTGGAATAATTAAATTAGAATTGTTTTATTTCAGGAGGTGAGATGGATTAATAAGGGTGGTGTAAAAATGGGCCCAGGTCAATTAAGTGACCCAAGCCCATTCCAATTATCCCAAAATCTAAAATTATTTTCTCATTCCATCAAGAAAGAGAGAACAGCGAAACTGAGAGAGTGAGAGGGAGTAGGGCGCGCGATTTCCAGCAAAGGGGAAGAAGAGGAATTGGTTCATCTTGGCTTAGGTAAGTTTTCTTTGATCCTTTTCCCTTCCATTTTTCTTCCTCTTTCAAGTGGTAGTCTCAAATCCTTCTTTTTTTTTCCCATTGTTGTTGTTTTCCCCATGGCTGATGGAAGCCCACGGTTCGCGTAAGAGGAGAGGAAAGGAGCTGCTGCCTTTTTCGTTTTGTGGCTTGTGCGTGGCTTAGTTCTTTGATTTATCAAGGTTAGGGGGGCTCTACTTTATACCTATAATAATGCTTAAGTTAGGTGATATATTTAGGATTGGTTGTAGGAGTTAGATTGTTGAGTTATGTGGGTTGGAATGTTGAACAATTGCTACTGTTTTGATTGTTTGATGAGTTAGCAGAATTGTTAAATAATTGTCACTGTTGGTGTCCTAGTCGAAATTGTTGCTGCCTTATTGTTAAGCATTGTTATATAATTGCTAAGCATTATTATAGTTAAATAATTGTTAAGCATTATTATAGATTGAATGCTAAGTAATTGCTACTGTTTTGAATAATTGTTACTAATCGAATTATGGTTGCTGCCTGTTGTTCTAGTAATTGTTTCTCTAGTGGATTAGTTATTAAACAATTGTTATTGTTGAATTATGGTTCTATTTGAATTGTCCCTGTTTTGTGGTTCTAGTAAATTGTGGTTCAAGGGAATTGTTAAATAATTGCTACTGATTTGATTGTTTTGATGAATTAAGTAGATTGATGAATTAAGTTAGTTGAATGTTAAATAAAGGCTACTGTTTGATGGTTCTGATGAGCTGGTTGGATTATTAAATAAGTTGTGGTGTGTGTAATTGCGGAAGTGTAATTGTAAAAAATTAGATTACTAGCCTAAGGATATAAAGCGGTGCGTACGGCGTTGTAATTAATTGGAGATGTGAAAGCGGTGAGGGACTCCGGTCCAAAGCGGTGCGATAATCTTAAGGCCTGTATGTTGATGATTTTAAATTGAGAAATGCAAAGCGGCGAGTTTAATAAATATTATGGTCTATGTGTGGTGTTGTGGTGCATAGTCATAGTGTCACATGACTCATGTTGCATAAAGCGGTGTGTCGGCTTCGGCCAAAGCGGTGCGGTGGCTTCGGCCAAAGCGGTGCGGTGGCTTCGGCCAAAGCGGTGAGTGCCCTCCAGGCTAATAGCGGTGATGATGGATCCACATGCATGTTGCATTACATGCATTAGTCAAGCATTTGATGAGTTTATGGATGAATTATGAATATGATGATTGTTGTTGATAATGTGGTGAGTTGTTATGAATTAGTGTTGTTTGCTGCCTTCCTTAATATAATGCTTATCTTAATTATTATTATTTGTGTAAAGAGACTCACCCTACTGCCTTTGTTGCTTCTTGTGTCGGCAACTTGCAGGTAATCGAGAGTGAGGGCATCCTTATGCCTCTTTTCTAGTAGTGTGTCAGCTCTGATATGTAGCACCAGGGGGAGGGCGTAGTAGTACTGTTATTGTCATTTTGATGTATTAGATTGTTATATTGATGTATTGAAACCATTCCGCTGTGTTGAGGCTATGTTATTTATGTGCTGTAAACTAAAACAGGTGTTGTGGGCCCGTCCCCAAACTATTCGTGCTATATATCGTGCTGTTGACTGTGGACTTCACGTCATTGATTATAAACTAGATGATTGTTATAAGCGTTGAAAATGTGACACCTTCTTCAATGATTTATATTCCTTTCGAAAAACTCTGATCTATATATAAAATAATAGTTAACTTAGAAGGGGGTGTTACATTAGTGGTATCAGAGCTGAAGTTAGTCTGTCCGACCAAGTGTCTAGGTGTTATGTCTGTTGTATCTAATTATGTTTATTTGTGTAGAAATTTGATTCGATGGCGAGACGCGATGATGCTGCCTTGGCTGCTGCTCTGCAAGCCATAGCTCAAGCTGTTGGGAATCAGCACACTGCTGCTGATGTTAATGCTCGTAACTTAGCAACGTTCCAGAGGGAAAATCCACCCACCTTCAAGGGTCGGTATGACCCCGATGGAGCCTTGGCCTGGTTAAAGGAGATAGAGCGGATCTTCCGTGTCATGGAGTGTTCTGCTGCTCAGAAAGTGAAATTGGGAACCCATATGCTAGCGGAGGAAGCTGACGACTGGTGGTTGGGAATGTCGCGAAGGTTAGAAAATGCTGGTGCGGAAGTTACTTGGGAGGTTTTCACAAGGGAGTTCAAGAGAAAGTACTACCCTGAGGATGTGCGAGCTAAGAAGAAAGTGGAATTTCTAGAGCTGAAGCAGGGAAACAAGACGGTAGCTGAGTATGCCGCCAAATTTGAGGAGTTGGCCAAATTCTGTCCTTACTATGCCAATGATGCCGATTCGGAGTTCTCCAAGTGTGTCAAATTTGAGAGTGGTCTGCGCCCTGATATAAAGAAAGCAATTGGGTATCAAGAGATTTGAGATTTTGCTAGATTGGTTGATAAGTGTAGGATCTATGAGGAAGACAGTTCTGCTGCTTACAAGGCCGTGAAGGAAAATAGGAATTCTCAGTTTAGGGGAAAGCCCTATGATGTTGCTGGAGGTAAAGGTAAGTGGAAAGCAGGTGCTGGCCAGAAGTCAAGTGGGGGAGGTGCCCCTTTGGACATTGTGTGTTATTCTTGTAAGAAGCCTGGTCATAAGAGTAATGAGTGCCCCGAGGCCAATTGTTTCAAGTGTGGTCAGAAGGGCCATAAAGCTGCTAACTGTGAAAAGAAAGGGATTGTTTACTATAATTGTGAAGAAGTGGGGCATGTGAGTGCTAATTGTCCTAAGCCCAAGAGGGAGAGAGCTAAGGGGAAAGTGTTTGCACTGGCAGGATCCGAGGATGCTAACGAGATTAGAGGTACTTGCCTTATTTATGGTACTCCTTTGATTGCTATAGTAGATACCGGTGCTACTCATTCTTTCATTGCTGCATTATGTGCTGAAAAATTGGGTCTTGATTTGTCTTCTATGATGAGGGAGATGGTTATTGATACTCCAGCTAAGGGGTCGGTAACTACCTCCCTAGTGTGTGCTAAGTGTCCTCTGTCAGTCTTCGGCAGATATTTTCTTGTGGACCTTATTTGTTTGCCTTTGGAGGGATTGGACGTTATCCTTGGTATGGACTGGTTAGTTGATAACCATGTGCATATCAATTGCTTCAATAGATCTGTGAGTTTCCTTGTCCCTGAGGAGGAAGAATCTGCCTTGCTGCCTGCTGGTCAATTGCGTAGGTTAATGAAGGAAGAAGTTCATCTATTTGCCTTGATGGCGTCTCTGTCTGTTGAGAGTCAGGATATCATTGAGGGGCTGAAGGTAGTGTGCGAGTTTCCGGAAGTATTCCCTGATGAGATTCCGAGTGTTCCGCCAGAGAGGGAGATTGAATTTACTATTGATCTTGTGCCGGGTACGAGGCCTGTGTCTATGGCACCGTACCGGATGTCGGCGTCCGAATTATCTGAATTGAAGAAACAGCTAGAAGAGTTACTTGAGAAGAAGTTCATAAGGCCTAGTGTGTCGCCTTGGGGAGCACCTGTGTTGTTAGTAAAGAAGAAGGATGGAAGCATGAGGCTTTGCGTGGACTATAGACAGTTGAACAAAGTGACAATCAAGAACAAGTATCCGCTTCCGAGAATTGATGACTTGATGGACCAGTTGGTGGGTGCTAAGGTGTTTAGCAAGATCGACTTGAGGTCGGGTTATCACCAAATCAAGGTGAAGGATGATGACGTGCAGAAGACGGCTTTCAGAATTAGATATGGGCACTATGAATATTCTGTAATGCCGTTTGGTGTTACCAACGCACCCGGGGTGTTTATGGAGTACATGAACCGTACCTTCCATAGTTACTTGGATCGTTTTGTAGTGGTATTTATAGATGACATTTTGGTGTATTCCAAGACGGAAGAAGAGCACGCAGAGCACTTGAGGTTAGTGCTAGAAGTATTGAAGGAAAAGAAGCTTTATGCAAAATTGTCAAAGTGCGAGTTCTGGTTACATAAAGTGAGTTTTCTTGGCCATGTGATTTCTGGTGACGGTATAGCTGTAGACCCAGCCAAGGTTGATGTTGTGTTACAGTGGGAAAGCCCAAAGTCAGTGACTGAGATAAGGAGTTTCTTGGGTTTGGCTGGTTACTACAGGAGGTTTATAGGGGGTTTCTCTAAGCTAGCCCTTCCGTTGACTCAATTGACGTGTAAAAGGAAAGCTTTTGTGTGGGATGCCCGGTGTGAAGAGAGCTTCAATGAGTTGAAGAAGAGGTTGACCACATCTCCTATTTTGGTATTGCCTGTTCCAGAGCAACCGTTTGTAGTGTATTGCGATGCTTCCAAGATGGGTTTAGGAGGTGTGCTGATGCAAGATGGTAAGGTAGTAGCCTATGCGTCTAGGCAGTTGAGAATTCATGAGAAGAACTACCCTACTCATGATTTGGAGCTTGCGGCAATTGTCTTTGCTTTGAAGATTTGGAGACACTATTTGTATGGCGCTAAGTTTGAGGTGTTCAGTGATCATAAGGGGTTGCAGTATTTATTTGATCAGAAAGAGCTGAATATGAGACAAAGGAGGTGGCTGGAATTATTGAAGGACTATGACTTTAGTTTGAATTACCATCCGGGGAAGGCTAATGTTGTAGCCGATGCTTTGAGTAGGAAGTCCCTTCATGTGTCTGCAATGATGGTGAAAGAGCTCGAATTGATTGAGCAGTTTCGGGATTTGAGTTTGGTCTGTGAAGTAACACCTAAGAGTGTAAGACTGGGAATGTTGAAGATTCACAATGAATTTTTAGATGTTATTAGAGCGGCTCAGAAACAAGATATTAAGTTAGTTGAAGCAGCAGTTGGGATTGATCATTCCGAGAGTAAGGATTATGAGATAGACGCACAAGATGTGTTGAGACACCGTGGAAGAATTTGTATACCTGATGATGAAGAAATCAAGAAGGCAATCCTTGAAGAGGGTCATCGGAGTAAGTTGAGTATCCACCCAGGAGCCATAAAGATGTACCAAGATTTGAAGAAACTGTTTTGGTGGCCTGGCATGAAGCGAGATGTAGCCCAATTCGTGTATGCTTGTTTGACATGTCAGAAATCTAAGGTGGAGCATCAGAAGCCGGCAGGGTTGATGCAGCCATTGGATGTTCCGGAATGGAAGTGGGATGGTATCTCCATGGATTTTGTAACTGGGTTACCGAGTACAGTTAGAGGATTTGATGCTATATGGGTGATTGTGGACAGGTTGACGAAATCTGCGCACTTTTTGCCGATTAATATGACTTATCCGGTTCCGAAGTTGGCAGATATTTATGTTAAGACAATTGTGAAGCTGCATGGTGTTCCTTTGAGTATCGTGTCCGATCGGGATCCTAGATTTACTTCTGAACTTTGGAAAAGCTTGCAAGAGGCCTTAGGTTCTAAATTGAGATTGAGTTCCGCTTATCATCCCCAGACAGATGGGCAGACGGAGAGAACTATCCAGTCACTAGAGGATTTGTTGCGGGCATGCGTTCTTGAACAAGGAGGTTCGTGGGATTCCCATTTGCCATTGATTGAATTCACCTATAGTAATAGTTTTCATGCGAGTATTGGGATGGCGCCTTTCGAGGCATTGTATGGTAGGAGGTGCAGGACACCCTTGTGTTGGTATGAATCGGGGGAGAGTGTGGTGTTAGGCCCTGAGATTGTGCGGGAAACTACAGAGAAGGTGAAGATGATCCGAGAGAAGATGAAAGCCTCGCAGAGTAGGCAGAAGAGCTATCATGATAAGAGGAGAAAGGATCTAGAGTTTCAAGCCGGTGACCATGTATTCTTGAGAGTCACTCCGGTGACAGGTGTGGGTCGTGCCTTGAAATCTAAGAAGCTAACCCCTCGTTTTATTGGCCCATACCAGATTTTGGAAAGAGTTGGGAAAGTTGCCTATCGAGTGGCATTGCCACCTAATCTGTCTAATCTGCATGACGTGTTCCATGTATCTCAGTTGCGGAAGTATGTACCTGATCCGTCGCACGTAATCCAGATGGATAATGTAGAGGTGAGGGAGAACCTCACCGTGGAGACTATGCCAGTTAGAATTGAAGACCGGGAGGTAAAGGTGTTAAGAGGCAAAGAGATCAATTTAGTGAAAGTGGTTTGGTTGGGAGCCGTGGGCGAGAGCATGACGTGGGAATTGGAAAGTAAGATGAAAGAAGCCTATCCCGAGTTATTTGATTCAGGTAATTTCGAGGACGAAATTCTCTAAGTGGGGGAGAGTTGTAACGCCCTAAAATAATTTAATTAATTAATTAGTTAAGTTATTTGAGGGATTACAAAATTATTTAAGTGGAATAATTAAATTAGAATTGTTTTATTTCAGGAGGTGAGATGGATTAATAAGGGTGGTGTAAAAATGGGCCCAAGTCAATTAAGTGACCCAAGCCCATTCCAATTATCCCAAAACCTAAAATTATTTTCTCATTCCATCAAGAAAGAGAGAACAGCGAAACTGAGAGAGTGAGAGGGAGTAGGGCGCGCGATTTCCAGCAAAGGGGAAGAAGAGGAATTGGTTCATCTTGGCTTAGGTAAGTTTTCTTTGATCCTTTTCCCTTCCATTTTTCTTCCTCTTTCAAGTGGTAGTCTCAAATCCTTCTTTTTTTTTCCATTGTTGTTGTTTTCCCCATGGCTGATGGAAGCCCACGGTTCGCGTAAGAGGAGAGGAAAGGAGCTGCTGCCTTTTTCGTTTTGTGGCTTGTGCGTGGCTTAGTTCTTTGATTTATCAAGGTTAGGGGGCTCTACTTTATACCTATAATAATGCTTAAGTTAGGTGATATATGTAGGATTGGTTGTAGGAGTTAGATTGTTGAGTTATGTGGGTTGGAATGTTGAACAATTGCTACTGTTTTGATTGTTTGATGAGTTAGCAGAATTGTTAAATAATTGTCACTGTTGGTGTCCTAGTCGAAATTGTTGCTGCCTTATTGTTAAGCATTGTTATATAATTGCTAAGCATTATTATAGTTAAATAATTGTTAAGCATTATTATAGATTGAATGCTAAGTAATTGCTACTGTTTTGAATAATTGTTACTAATCGAATTATGGTTGCTGCCTGTTGTTCTAGTAATTGTTGCTCTAGTGGATTAGTTATTAAACAATTGTTATTGTTGAATTATGGTTCTATTTGAATTGTCCCTGTTTTGTGGTTCTAGTAAATTGTGGTTCAAGGGAATTGTTAAATAATTGCTACTGATTTGATTGTTTTGATGAATTAAGTAGATTGATGAATTAAGTTAGTTGAATGTTAAATAAAGGCTACTGTTTGATGGTTCTGATGAGCTGGTTGGATTATTAAATAAGTTGTGGTGTGTGTAATTGCGGAAGTGTAATTGTAAAAAATTAGATTACTAGCCTAAGGATATAAAGCGGTGCGTACGGCGTTGTAATTAATTGGAGATGTGAAAGCGGTGAGGGACTCCGGTCCAAAGCGGTGCGATAATCTTAAGGCCTATATGTTGATGATTTTAAATTGAGAAATGCAAAGCGGCGAGTTTAATAAATATTATGGTCTATGTGTGGTGTTGTGGTGCATAGTCATAGTGTCACATGACTCATGTTGCATAAAGCGGTGTGTCGGCTTCGGCCAAAGCGGTGCGGTGGCTTCGGCCAAAGCGGTGAGTGCCCTCCAGGCTAATAGCGGTGATGATGGATCCACATGCATGTTGCATTACATGCATTAGTCAAGCATTTGATGAGTTTATGGATGAATTATGAATATGATGATTGTTGTTGATAATGTGGTGAGTTGTTATGAATTAGTGTTGTTTGCTGCCTTCCTTAATATAATGCTTATCTTAATTATTATTATTTGTGTAAAGAGACTCACCCTACTGCCTTTGTTGCTTCTTATGTCGGCAACTTGCAGGTAATCGAGAGTGAGGGCATCCTTATGCCTCTTTTCTAGTAGTGTGTCAGCTCTGATATGTAGCACCAGGGGGAGGGCGTAGTAGTACTGTTATTGTCATTTTGATGTATTAGATTGTTATATTGATGTATTGAAACCATTCCGCTGTGTTGAGGCTATGTTATTTATGTGCTGTAAACTAAAACAGGTGTTGTGGGCCCGTCCCCAAACTATTCGTGCTATATATCGTGCTGTTGACTGTGGACTTCACGTCATTGATTATAAACTAGATGATTGTTATAAGCGTTGAAAATGTGACACCTTCTTCAATGATTTATATTCCTTTCGAAAAACTCTGATCTATATATAAAATAATAGTTAACTTAGAAGGGGGTGTTACAACATGCATGTCGGATCCGTCACCATATACAATTAGGCCGTAGCCTCTGCTCACCATTTAAAATTAGGCCGAAGCCTCTGCTCACCAATTATCCACATGGTTCATGAGATGCTATGGAAATGCACCACAACACACCACACAATTCACCAATTCACATTTGATCAACTCACCATAACTCACCAATAAACTCACCAATAAAACTCACCAATAAAACTCCCCAATAAATCTCACCAATAAAACTCACCAATAAATCTCACCAATAAAACTCACCAATAAAACTCACCAATAAATCTCACCAATAAAACTCACCAATAAATCAGTACCAATTTAATTAAACCGCTTTAGGATATTGACACGGAATAGGAGAAAGTGAATAAAAATTGCAATTAGACACCTTGAACAACTTCAGTCAAGAACCACTAGTAAAATAATCCATTTTTGCATAAAACCAGAATATTTGAATAAACACCGAAATTAGCTTCGAAACGCACTTTGAACCGTTGAATTTGGATAACCGAGTCAAAAGTTACATTAAAAACAAGTTTGGGAAAATTTGGGCAACATCCTGATTTTGGCGCCCAGCAAAAACTGGCGCAAGGCGCCTAGCGCCCAGACACTGGCGCAGGAAAAACTGGCGCAGGGCGCCTAGCGCCCAGACACAGGATTGGCGCAGGAACACGGCGCCCATGCATAAGGCGCCTTGGCAAAACACGCAAGAAAACTCTTTTAACTTCGAAATTAATTTTGCATGAGCCAAATACTCAGAATATGGGAACCCAGCAAAAATTTTGGCAAAATGTGACACGCATCATTGGCGCCCATGGACTAGGCGCCTAAGGTCAGGACAGACCACAACTCCTATGACTCCAAAAATTATTTTACACGAGCCATTTAACTTGGACATGAAAACCCAGTATCAATTTTCGCAAAATTAACAACAGAAAGTTGGGACCCTTGGCGCCCATGGCACAAGGCGCCTAGCGCCAAAACTGGCAACACAGTGGCACAGGCGCCCAGGAGGGTACCCAGCGCCTGGAACAGCAACAGACACAACAGTGGCAGCACAGCTCTTGGCGCCCAGCAGAATTTCCAGCAACACACACACACACACCTAGGCGCCTAAGGCTCCATCAATTTTTGAGTTCCTCTTAACATAACTACACCAAATTAAATCACCAACACCATCTATCAATACAAACACTAACCAACACATTTACCACCAAAATTCCTTCAGTCATAACATCAAACCCCTAGCATGCATATTGCGCACCATATCCATTTCAACACCAATTAAACACATTTTTGCACAATTCAATTTCAGCATAGCAACAACATTATAATACACAATTCATTCAATAAAATCATTCTAAAACCTAACCCTAGACAATACTCATCACATAAGCTATTAAAGATAAAAAGAGGACCCCCTAACCTCTTAGAAGTCGAAATTACTAGGCAAGGCTCCAAGGATTTGCAAGATACCAACAAGCTTTCCCTCCTCCTTGAGTGATTCGCCCTTCTTCTCTTTCCCCTTCTCCCTTCGCGACCTCTCCTCTCACTTCTCCTTTTCTTTTCTTTTTTTTTTACGTTTTCTTTTCTTTCTTTTGGCACACAAATGAGCTAAGCCTAATTTTCTGGCTTAAGTATGATTGGGCTTGGATCACGGGCTTTCTTTCACCACTTAAGCCCGAACGCTACACACCCCCCCTCAAAATAATTATTTCCAACCCAACTAAGGCTCACATATAATAACACCTATAATTATTTTATTAAGTAATAAATAATAATTATATTATTATTTCTACCACCCAATTTCATTTAATTAATCAAATAAATTAATCTATTATTTTTGGGGCGTTACAACTCTCCCCCACTTAAAGGAATTTCGTCCTCGAAATTCACCTGTCAACGCCAACACTCTCCCTCTAAGGCCACCTAGACAACTAGTGTTATCTATCACGCTGATTACTATTGCTTTGATTACCGGCGGTAAGTGCTTGGGCGGCCGTCCCTCCTACTTATTCGGCCAGGTAACTTCAAGCAGTAATAATCATGCTCACTCTCTACTCCGCTGCGCTACTCTGATACGCTGACTTGGGTTCTACCTCACTCATCTACCCTTAAGGATAACGAAATACATCAATCATCACAGCATCACAACGAAATTCACAGAGTGCATCACAGTTGTACAACAAGCCGCATGATTTAACAACACGACAACAACATCAACAAACAACTTTGCCACTAAGGCGACATCAACCGCTAAATCACCACATCGGCCATAGGCCTACAACACAAAATGCATCAAAACGCTTCGGGCCATTCAGCGGTACCCTCAGCAAAACAACGTGGGCCATATCGGCGGTACCCACTACAAAACACTGTGGGCCATTCGGCGTTACCCACAACACAACAACCAACAACATCAAAGAAAATCATTATCATCAACAAGGCAACCACAAAGCACAGCAAAGCAACAATGCGGAGACAACTCCGGGACCAACAATCCCATAACCAACAACAACAGAAACTAGGGCACTAGGCCACCGACAACACAACAACAACTTGGGGCTCTAAGCCACCGACAACACAACAACAATTTAATTCGACCGACACGCCTAAAAATCAACAACACCAGAACCAGTCAATTTTGCCTTGAAATTAGAATATTCAGTTAGGCCTCTGAATAAGCTTTCCGAAACATTTTAGTTTACTCAAATCGGACTCCTGGTTCAAAAGATATTGCAAAAACAGTTTTTCCGTTACAGTGACAGTACAAACTAAGCAACGCAGGAAATTCCAGCACTCACACATAAACTTCAACAATTTATTTACCCTATCAAACGACATCGGAATTTAGCAAACAACCCCTCTACGGAAAACTTACGGAGTCTAGTTTCTGGCTATATTTTTAGAATTTCAAAATTATGAGCCAAATAGCACAGTTTTCGCAAACAAGGCAGTAGGTCCAGAAAATGGGGCAGCGACTGTGTCCAAAGTTGCGACTCTTCTACAATGCCTAAAACAAACCCAAATAACACGAAACTTCAGTCTAAACAGTAAATCATTTTGTCTAGTTTTCAAAGAAACTGGATTCATTCGAAAAGTAGTTCATTTGAAAACACCACAACCAAAACACTGACCCTATGTCCAGATGATCCCCAGAATTTTATCCTAACTTGCGAAGCCCATAACTGGAGCTATACTACTCCAAATGCGACCAAACCAAAGCCAAAATGACAAGCGTATAGTCTAGTTTCTTAGATTGTGAGCTACATAATTTATCAACCTGTAAAACAGTCCCAGTTTAGCCGAAAGTCAAACCTACTCAAAGTGCCTTCACAGTGAGCCTAGCAACAAATTTAACATCCACGCAGCCACAAATTCAGCCATCAGGCATAATTTAAACTTCCTAATAATCATATACATTCAAACATCAATTTCCACAAATTCATTAATTGTCGGTTTTACGGTTTTTTCGACTAAAATTACACTCACACGCAATTCGAGCCAAAACAACTACATCACTCATAACTTTCAGTCAGTACCTCACTAGTTTCACTAAATAACCCAAAAAATACAGCTTTATAAAATTTTCTCCAAATAAACCACATAAATTCAGTTTTATAAAATGTCTCTAATTAATCCCAAATTCAATATACAAAAATAAGACACACTTAGTTTCATACAGCATATCACACACGACATTTAGATACTCGATTAACACCAAAACTCAGCAGTCCAATAAAAGCAAACACGTACAAACGATGTTCATAATGAACATATATGCAACCTTCATTATTATTAATCGAATTATTAGTCAAATGTTTCAAAACTTACCCAACAGAAAATCGTTACTCTTTTTCAAACAAGACCAACTAGAAAATTATCTTCCAGTTTTATCTCCCACAACAACAACATCTAATCGCAACAGGAAAACAGTAACAGTAACTTTTCGAAGACAGTAACAATTATTTTCGGAAAATATCACTTCGTTTTCAAACTACGAAACCACATAGTACGAGTCAAGAAGTAACGATTAAAACAGTTCTTGTAATAGAACTCGAGCGTACAAGATCGATTTCATGTAGCATCCAACAAATACATCCCCATAAGGCATTTAACAAACACGAATAAAACATGCTATAACGACATACTTACACCAAATACAATGATGAGTAATGGAGTCCAATCAATTCAAACATATTATGTAACATCCCCTATTTTTCTATTTAATTATAATAATATAATTAAATTAGTAGTGAATTAATTAATTGATTGAAATTGTTTGAATTGAAAATGACTTGTTTGAGTTGTTGAGTATGGAATTGTATGTGATTGAGTAATTAATTAGGTTAAGTTAGGATAATTAGGATTGAGAGGAGTCATATGGAATAGATTTAGTAAGTGAAGGGTAAGATGGTCCTTTCACATTACCTATATATAAGTACCTCCTCAGCTGAACCCAAGGACCAACACTCCATTCCATTTCATTTTCTGGAAATAAACTGAAACAGAATAGTTAGAGAAAAAGGGAGAGAGTGAGGCGTGAGAGGGAGAGGAGGGTTCCTCATTAATCCCATGCATGTCTGATCCTTCTCCACAATCTGAATCAGTTCATCATTTCCTTTCCATTGATACTGAAATCGTAATCATCCCCCTCCTCCACCATGAGTTACCATTGTTAACCACCAAGCTTCTCTTAAGCAAATCTGAACCAAAAACTGTTGCATGTTGTGTTGGAGAGCCTTAGAACCTACCTCAGTACCCACATCACCCTTTGGAGCATCCTAGGGAATAATTCAGTTGCTGGGTTTTCAGTGAAGGTGTGGAGGAGCCGTTGTGGGGAGAGTTCGTGAGTTTCTTGCGTCCTTGTTGTAAAGTCTCGGTGTGAAATCGTTGTTGTCTCCAAGAGGTGAGTTCTATAACTCACTAGGAAAACCATGAATATGTGTATTGTTGTGTTATTGAGTTTGTAGGTGAATCGGAATGGACACGGGAACGATCGGAATAGGAAAGAAAACGCGAAAAACTGTTTTTCTGCAACACTGTTAGTCACGCACGGACCGTGTGCCTCTGGGCACGGGTCGTGCGTGAGATTCTGGAACCACTGGTGCTGTTTTTGAAAATGCGCACGGGTCGTGTGCCAAGGCGCACGGACCGTGCGTATCTCTCTGATATGATATTTTGAAATACGTCCTAAGTCGTTCCGATTGGTCCTAAGTCCCTTCCCATCCACTCCCCAAGGTTCCCCTAGGATGGGAACACCGTAATTCTACATGTTTAGCTTTGACTGAAGTGGTAGTATTGATCGGGAAGTAATTCGAGATCGGAAAGGAATGACAAGTTAAATGATGGACACGCACGGATCGTGTGTATGGGCGCACGGGTCGTGCGTGGTCTTCGGGTTGCCTCTTTTAAAAAGTGTTTTAAATCATTCCAAACGATTCCAATTGCTTTCCAATCCTTCCTTCCACCTTCCCCATTGTTACTACGATTGAATTGCCCTGAATTGAGTGGTAATTGACTGTGATTGGATCTAAGTTATGTTAGTACCATATGCTTGGTTGTGTTTGGATTATGTTCAGGTTAAGTGAATGCTCATGTGATTGACCCTTGATTCCATGTTATGAATTTGTGTTTGATGCATTGTGCTGGATTGACTGGTTTAGTAAGATTGACAAGTTAAGTTAGCGAACCTTAGTAATCCATGAGAGATCACTTAATAATTAGACTTAGTTAGTAATTAGATCACTTTAGTAATAAGTTTATGTTCAGTTCAGTTCATTGTTGTGTTGAGTTCAGATATTATTATGTTTAAGTTCATTGTTGAGTTCAGTCCAGGTATATCATCATATATATCTTTAGTCGGGGTGACGACCCTTTTTAGTTTAGTGTGCTAGGGGAGAGGCAGTCATGAGCCTTATGAACCTAGGCCCCGTTAGGGACCCAGCCGATTAGTGGGGACGGGTTCACCGGAAGCTTATTATGCCAAGTGACCGGTGACACGCTATAACTTTAGTTAGTGTTGTTTCTTGTAACCGGCTTGAGGGTTATGAGGACAGCGTTTAGTTTAGTTATGAGTTGCGTCTTGTAACCGGCTTGAGGGTTATAAGGACAACTTCAGTTAGTTAGCCACATAGTCAACTTTGAGGACTATGATTTATGAGTTAGAATCAGAATAATGAATAAAGCATAATTGAACCGAGAGGATTAGTAAGGGGTCGCGATAGAACTCACTGAGACAAGTTGTCTCACCCAATCCATTGTTGTTGTTTTTCAGTTAAGCAGGGAAAGATGAAGACCGTGAGGCACGGCTATGGAGACGCTTGAGGAGCAGTTGCTATCTTTGTTTCTTTATGTCTTGTATTTCAGTTTCCCTTGTATTTCTGTATTTTGTATTCAGTTTCTTAGATGTACGATGGTACGACTTATGTTTTTAAGTTGTAAATCGCTTCCGCAGACTTTCGGTTTTTGAGTACTGAACACTAGTTGAGGGTGTAAGGACCGCTTTATGTATTTTTCATGTTAAGTTATGTAACGCGCTTGATGGTTTTTAGCTTCGAGTATTAGTATGTGTTCAGTATTTAAAACAGGAAGTACTCTGATGTATGCCAGAAGTGCGCTTCGGTAATTTCTACAAGTTAGAAAATAACGGGGTGTTACAATTGGTATCAGAGCAGTTCGACCTAGTCGGGCTTAGAATCATGAGTCTCTTAAGTCCTCTAAGTGTGATTCCTCTTAGTATGCTATTAGACGTTTAGCCTGATCAACTAAACACTTTGTGCATATTTCGCAGAATCATGGCTGGTGGAAGTAGGAGAAGCGTCCCTGTTGATCCTCATACCGAATGGATGCAGAATGTCATCGAGACGCAACAGAAGATGATGAATGACATGATGCAAATGCAGCAGCAGCAGATGGCTCAAATGGCCCAAATGCATCAAGAGAGGATGGATCAGCAACAACCGAATGTTCAACAACCTCCTCTGGAAGATCCGAATAGGGCTTACTTTCGTTTCCAGAAGATGAATCCCCAAAGTTTCAAGGGAGAACCTGAGGTGATGGTATCACATTTCTGGTTGGATTCGATGGAGAAGATTTTTAGGACTCTTCAATGCAGCGAAGAAGAGAAGGTTCTCTTTGCCGCCCATATGCTCGAGGAAGATGCTCAAACCTGGTGGACCAATGCTCATGAGTTGATGGTGAACCAGGGAACTCCTGTTACCTGGGTTAACTTCAAGGAGATGTTTATTGGTCACTTTTTCCCTCCGGTGATGAAGTTAAGCAAGCAAGCTGAGTTTATCAATCTGAGGCAAGGAGAGATGTCGGTGGGTGAGTTCACCGCCAAGTTTGAAAGGTTGTCGCAGTTTTATCAATTGGCAAAGCATGCTCCGAATGATGAGTGGAAGATGCAGATGTATAGGGCAAGTCTTCGTGCTGATGTGGCCCAAGGTCTTAGCTCTTATGCTATGACTAGTTATGCTGGGTTGGTGCAGCAAGCTTATGTTGCAGAAGCAGATCTCAACAGAATGTACGAAGAAAGGAAAGCTTATAGGAAGGAAAAGAAAAAGGCAGTGGAATTGCCAACCCCAAGTGAGGAGCCAAAAGGTAACTCCCACAAAGGAAAGCAAGCTATAGCATCCGAACTACTAAGGTCCGGTAAGTGTCCGAAATGCGGAAGGCCTCACACTGGAGAGTGTCGTTTGGGATCCACTGTGTGTTACTACTGCAAGGAAGAAGGGCATTATGCTAACGAGTGTCCGGCAAAGAAGAGGAATCGAGAGGAGAAATCTACTCCCGCCAGTGGAAGATTCTATGTGTTGGACGCTCAGAAGGGCAAAGCTGATGACAGTTCGGCGAAAGGTATATTGTGTGCTGATTGTTTTGATTGGTCCAATTTTGAGGACAAAATTTTTAAAAAGTTGGGGTGAATGTAACATCCCCTATTTTTCTATTTAATTATAATAATATAATTAAATTAGTAGTGAATTAATTAATTGATTGAAATTGTTTGAATTGAAAATGACTTGTTTGAGTTGTTGAGTATGGAATTGTATGTGATTGAGTAATTAATTAGGTTAAGTTAGGATAATTAGGATTGAGAGGAGTCATATGGAATAGATTTAGTAAGTGAAGGGTAAGATGGTCCTTTCACATTACCTATATATAAGTACCTCCTCAGCTGAACCCAAGGACCAACACTCCATTCCATTTCATTTTCTGGAAATAAACTGAAACAGAATAGTTAGAGAAAAAGGGAGAGAGTGAGGCGTGAGAGGGAGAGGAGGGTTCCTCATTAATCCCATGCATGTCTGATCCTTCTCCACAATCTGAATCAGTTCATCATTTCCTTTCCATTGATACTGAAATCGTAATCATCCCCCTCCTCCACCATGAGTTACCATTGTTAACCACCAAGCTTCTCTTAAGCAAATCTGAACCAAAAACTGTTGCATGTTGTGTTGGAGAGCCTTAGAACCTACCTCAGTACCCACATCACCCTTTGGAGCATCCTAGGGAATAATTCAGTTGCTGGGTTTTCAGTGAAGGTGTGGAGGAGCCGTTGTGGGGAGAGTTCGTGAGTTTCTTGCGTCCTTGTTGTAAAGTCTCGGTGTGAAATCGTTGTTGTCTCCAAGAGGTGAGTTCTATAACTCACTAGGAAAACCATGAATATGTGTATTGTTGTGTTATTGAGTTTGTAGGTGAATCGGAATGGACACGGGAACGATCGGAATAGGAAAGAAAACGCGAAAAACTGTTTTTCTGCAACACTGTTAGTCACGCACGGACCGTGTGCCTCTGGGCACGGGTCGTGCGTGAGATTCTGGAACCACTGGTGCTGTTTTTGAAAATGCGCACGGGTCGTGTGCCAAGGCGCACGGACCGTGCGTATCTCTCTGATATGATATTTTGAAATACGTCCTAAGTCGTTCCGATTGGTCCTAAGTCCCTTCCCATCCACTCCCCAAGGTTCCCCTAGGATGGGAACACCGTAATTCTACATGTTTAGCTTTGACTGAAGTGGTAGTATTGATCGGGAAGTAATTCGGGATCGGAAAGGAATGACAAGTTAAATGATGGACACGCACGGATCGTGTGTATGGGCGCACGGGTCGTGCGTGGTCTTCGGGTTGCCTCTTTTAAAAAGTGTTTTAAATCATTCCAAACGATTCCAATTGCTTTCCAATCCTTCCTTCCACCTTCCCCATTGTTACTACGATTGAATTGCCCTGAATTGAGTGGTAATTGACTGTGATTGGATCTAAGTTATGTTAGTACCATATGCTTGGTTGTGTTTGGATTATGTTCAGGTTAAGTGAATGCTCATGTGATTGACCCTTGATTCCATGTTATGAATTTGTGTTTGATGCATTGTGCTGGATTGACTGGTTTAGTAAGATTGACAAGTTAAGTTAGCGAACCTTAGTAATCCATGAGAGATCACTTAATAATTAGACTTAGTTAGTAATTAGATCACTTTAGTAATAAGTTTATGTTCAGTTCAGTTCATTGTTGTGTTGAGTTCAGATATTATTATGTTTAAGTTCATTGTTGAGTTCAGTCCAGGTATATCATCATATATATCTTTAGTCGGGGTGACGACCCTTTTTAGTTTAGTGTGCTAGGGGAGAGGCAGTCATGAGCCTTATGAACCTAGGCCCCGTTAGGGACCCAGCCGATTAGTGGGGACGGGTTCACCGGAAGCTTATTATGCCAAGTGACCGGTGACACGCTATAACTTTAGTTAGTGTTGTTTCTTGTAACCGGCTTGAGGGTTATGAGGACAGCGTTTAGTTTAGTTATGAGTTGCGTCTTGTAACCGGCTTGAGGGTTATAAGGACAACTTCAGTTAGTTAGCCACATAGTCAACTTTGAGGACTATGATTTATGAGTTAGAATCAGAATAATGAATAAAGCATAATTGAACCGAGAGGATTAGTAAGGGGTCGCGATAGAACTCACTGAGACAAGTTGTCTCACCCAATCCATTGTTGTTGTTTTTCAGTTAAGCAGGGAAAGATGAAGACCGTGAGGCACGGCTATGGAGACGCTTGAGGAGCAGTTGCTATCTTTGTTTCTTTATGTCTTGTATTTCAGTTTCCCTTGTATTTCTGTATTTTGTATTCAGTTTCTTAGATGTACGATGGTACGACTTATGTTTTTAAGTTGTAAATCGCTTCCGCAGACTTTCGGTTTTTGAGTACTGAACACTAGTTGAGGGTGTAAGGACCGCTTTATGTATTTTTCATGTTAAGTTATGTAACGCGCTTGATGGTTTTTAGCTTCGAGTATTAGTATGTGTTCAGTATTTAAAACAGGAAGTACTCTGATGTATGCCAGAAGTGCGCTTCGGTAATTTCTACAAGTTAGAAAATAACGGGGTGTTACAATTGGTATCAGAGCAGTTCGACCTAGTCGGGCTTAGAATCATGAGTCTCTTAAGTCCTCTAAGTGTGATTCCTCTTAGTATGCTATTAGACGTTTAGCCTGATCAACTAAACACTTTGTGCATATTTCGCAGAATCATGGCTGGTGGAAGTAGGAGAAGCGTCCCTGTTGATCCTCATACCGAATGGATGCAGAATGTCATCGAGACGCAACAGAAGATGATGAATGACATGATGCAAATGCAGCAGCAGCAGATGGCTCAAATGGCCCAAATGCATCAAGAGAGGATGGATCAGCAACAACCGAATGTTCAACAACCTCCTCTGGAAGATCCGAATAGGGCTTACTTTCGTTTCCAGAAGATGAATCCCCAAAGTTTCAAGGGAGAACCTGAGGTGATGGTATCACATTTCTGGTTGGATTCGATGGAGAAGATTTTTAGGACTCTTCAATGCAGCGAAGAAGAGAAGGTTCTCTTTGCCGCCCATATGCTCGAGGAAGATGCTCAAACCTGGTGGACCAATGCTCATGAGTTGATGGTGAACCAGGGAACTCCTGTTACCTGGGTTAACTTCAAGGAGATGTTTATTGGTCACTTTTTCCCTCCGGTGATGAAGTTAAGCAAGCAAGCTGAGTTTATCAATCTGAGGCAAGGAGAGATGTCGGTGGGTGAGTTCACCGCCAAGTTTGAAAGGTTGTCGCAGTTTTATCAATTGGCAAAGCATGCTCCGAATGATGAGTGGAAGATGCAGATGTATAGGGCAAGTCTTCGTGCTGATGTGGCCCAAGGTCTTAGCTCTTATGCTATGACTAGTTATGCTGGGTTGGTGCAGCAAGCTTATGTTGCAGAAGCAGATCTCAACAGAATGTACGAAGAAAGGAAAGCTTATAGGAAGGAAAAGAAAAAGGCAGTGGAATTGCCAACCCCAAGTGAGGAGCCAAAAGGTAACTCCCACAAAGGAAAGCAAGCTATAGCATCCGAACTACTAAGGTCCGGTAAGTGTCCGAAATGCGGAAGGCCTCACACTGGAGAGTGTCGTTTGGGATCCACTGTGTGTTACTACTGCAAGGAAGAAGGGCATTATGCTAACGAGTGTCCGGCAAAGAAGAGGAATCGAGAGGAGAAATCTACTCCCGCCAGTGGAAGATTCTATGTGTTGGACGCTCAGAAGGGCAAAGCTGATGACAGTTCGGCGAAAGGTATATTGTGTGCTGATTGTTTTGATTGGTCCAATTTTGAGGACAAAATTTTTAAAAAGTTGGGGTGAATGTAACATCCCCTATTTTTCTATTTAATTATAATAATATAATTAAATTAGTAGTGAATTAATTAATTGATTGAAATTGTTTGAATTGAAAATGACTTGTTTGAGTTGTTGAGTATGGAATTGTATGTGATTGAGTAATTAATTAGGTTAAGTTAGGATAATTAGGATTGAGAGGAGTCATATGGAATAGATTTAGTAAGTGAAGGGTAAGATGGTCCTTTCACATTACCTATATATAAGTACCTCCTCAGCTGAACCCAAGGACCAACACTCCATTCCATTTCATTTTCTGGAAATAAACTGAAACAGAATAGTTAGAGAAAAAGGGAGAGAGTGAGGCGTGAGAGGGAGAGGAGGGTTCCTCATTAATCCCATGCATGTCTGATCCTTCTCCACAATCTGAATCAGTTCATCATTTCCTTTCCATTGATACTGAAATCGTAATCATCCCCCTCCTCCACCATGAGTTACCATTGTTAACCACCAAGCTTCTCTTAAGCAAATCTGAACCAAAAACTGTTGCATGTTGTGTTGGAGAGCCTTAGAACCTACCTCAGTACCCACATCACCCTTTGGAGCATCCTAGGGAATAATTCAGTTGCTGGGTTTTCAGTGAAGGTGTGGAGGAGCCGTTGTGGGGAGAGTTCGTGAGTTTCTTGCGTCCTTGTTGTAAAGTCTCGGTGTGAAATCGTTGTTGTCTCCAAGAGGTGAGTTCTATAACTCACTAGGAAAACCATGAATATGTGTATTGTTGTGTTATTGAGTTTGTAGGTGAATCGGAATGGACACGGGAACGATCGGAATAGGAAAGAAAACGCGAAAAACTGTTTTTCTGCAACACTGTTAGTCACGCACGGACCGTGTGCCTCTGGGCACGGGTCGTGCGTGAGATTCTGGAACCACTGGTGCTGTTTTTGAAAATGCGCACGGGTCGTGTGCCAAGGCGCACGGACCGTGCGTATCTCTCTGATATGATATTTTGAAATACGTCCTAAGTCGTTCCGATTGGTCCTAAGTCCCTTCCCATCCACTCCCCAAGGTTCCCCTAGGATGGGAACACCGTAATTCTACATGTTTAGCTTTGACTGAAGTGGTAGTATTGATCGGGAAGTAATTCGGGATCGGAAAGGAATGACAAGTTAAATGATGGACACGCACGGATCGTGTGTATGGGCGCACGGGTCGTGCGTGGTCTTCGGGTTGCCTCTTTTAAAAAGTGTTTTAAATCATTCCAAACGATTCCAATTGCTTTCCAATCCTTCCTTCCACCTTCCCCATTGTTACTACGATTGAATTGCCCTGAATTGAGTGGTAATTGACTGTGATTGGATCTAAGTTATGTTAGTACCATATGCTTGGTTGTGTTTGGATTATGTTCAGGTTAAGTGAATGCTCATGTGATTGACCCTTGATTCCATGTTATGAATTTGTGTTTGATGCATTGTGCTGGATTGACTGGTTTAGTAAGATTGACAAGTTAAGTTAGCGAACCTTAGTAATCCATGAGAGATCACTTAATAATTAGACTTAGTTAGTAATTAGATCACTTTAGTAATAAGTTTATGTTCAGTTCAGTTCATTGTTGTGTTGAGTTCAGATATTATTATGTTTAAGTTCATTGTTGAGTTCAGTCCAGGTATATCATCATATATATCTTTAGTCGGGGTGACGACCCTTTTTAGTTTAGTGTGCTAGGGGAGAGGCAGTCATGAGCCTTATGAACCTAGGCCCCGTTAGGGACCCAGCCGATTAGTGGGGACGGGTTCACCGGAAGCTTATTATGCCAAGTGACCGGTGACACGCTATAACTTTAGTTAGTGTTGTTTCTTGTAACCGGCTTGAGGGTTATGAGGACAGCGTTTAGTTTAGTTATGAGTTGCGTCTTGTAACCGGCTTGAGGGTTATAAGGACAACTTCAGTTAGTTAGCCACATAGTCAACTTTGAGGACTATGATTTATGAGTTAGAATCAGAATAATGAATAAAGCATAATTGAACCGAGAGGATTAGTAAGGGGTCGCGATAGAACTCACTGAGACAAGTTGTCTCACCCAATCCATTGTTGTTGTTTTTCAGTTAAGCAGGGAAAGATGAAGACCGTGAGGCACGGCTATGGAGACGCTTGAGGAGCAGTTGCTATCTTTGTTTCTTTATGTCTTGTATTTCAGTTTCCCTTGTATTTCTGTATTTTGTATTCAGTTTCTTAGATGTACGATGGTACGACTTATGTTTTTAAGTTGTAAATCGCTTCCGCAGACTTTCGGTTTTTGAGTACTGAACACTAGTTGAGGGTGTAAGGACCGCTTTATGTATTTTTCATGTTAAGTTATGTAACGCGCTTGATGGTTTTTAGCTTCGAGTATTAGTATGTGTTCAGTATTTAAAACAGGAAGTACTCTGATGTATGCCAGAAGTGCGCTTCGGTAATTTCTACAAGTTAGAAAATAACGGGGTGTTACATATTACGTGCTCATAAAATGATACGCGGATCACCAAAAATAACATTGATATAAGTTCAAGAAGAACAGTCTTTTGGTACACGGCTCGTTTTTAAATAACATACCCACATTAACGATCCAAGATATATATATATATATGAAATAGTTCAACCGAATCAAAACACGTGTGAGCATTTTAAACAACAAGGTAAATCATTTAGAGTCATGCAACAAGGAGGTCAACAACAAGGACTACAAAGTTCACACACGGAAATGCAATACAACACACAGTACCAGTAGGGGCATCTCCCCCACTAGTTCACTTACCATTAGCAACTCTTGGCTTACCTGCAACACAAATATTGGTCAGCACTTAAAAGACAACAGTTGGTCGTACACCGACACAACGACTCGACGACTTGGCCGGACGGACCAACCATTGCTCTGATACCACTAATGTAACACCCCTTTTCTAATAACCTTACTATTTAATAAAATCAGAGTTTCTTTTTTTTTTTTTTAAAAACAATCTAAGCGAGTGCTACACTTACTCCATCAAATCAACAACTTCAAATTTCATAGTTCGGCTAAAAGCCACAAGATACATAGCACCATAAAATATCGGTTTAGTTCACATTAACTAAAAACAGTCACTACCGCAGCGGAATAATAATAAGTTCGAAAACATATCCAATACATCACCAATAACAGTCTAATAGTATAAATAAAATAACACATAAGCATAAGACGCCCCCCCCCCCCCCCCCCCGGTGCTACGTATCAGAGCATGACACTTCCTACCATACGAAGGCATAAGGGTAACCTTCACTCGTTATTACCTGCACGTTGCCGACATAAGAAGCAACATAAAAGTAGTAGGGTGAGTCTCTTTTCATAATTAATAACATATGGAATAAGCACTGCATAGGAAAAGGTAACCAGGCACACCGATTCACAATAATGGCAGCAACCACATCACAATTACAATCTCAAAACAACAATACAAAAGGTATGGTTATGCATGAAATGCAACCCAAACTCCACGGGCACATGCATGTCGGATCCGTCACCATATACAATTAGGCCGTAGCCTCTGCTCACCATTGAAAATTAGGCCGAAGCCTCTGCTCACCAATTATGCACATGGTTCATGAGATGCTATGGAAATGCACCACAACACACCACACAATTCACCAATTCACATTTGATCAACTCACCATAACTCACCAATAAACTCACCAATAAAACTCACCAATAAAACTCACCAATAAATCTCACCAATAAAACTCACCAATAAATCTCACCAATAAAACTCACCAATAAAACTCACCAATAAATCTCACCAATAAAACTCACCAATAAATCAGTACCAATTTAATTAAACCGCTTTAGGATATTGACACGGAATAGGAGAAAGTGAATAAAAATTGCAATTAGACACCTTGAACAACTTCAGTCCAGAACCACCAGTAAAATAATCCATTTTTGCATAAACCCAGAATATTTGAATAAACACCGAAATTAGCTTCGAAACGCATTTTGAACCGTTGAATTTGGATAACCGAGTCAAAAGTTACATTAAAAACAAGTTTGGGAAAATTTGGGCAACATCCTGATTTTGGCGCCCAGCAAAAACTGGCGCAGGGCGCCTAGCGCCCAGACACTGGCGCAGGAAAAACTGGCGCAGGGCGCCTAGCGCCCAGACACAGGATTGGCGCAGGAACACGGCGCCCATGCGTAAGGCGCCTTGGCAAAACACGCAAGAAAACTCTTTTAACTTCGAAATTAATTTTGCACGAGCCAAATACTCAGAATATGGGAACCCAGCAAAAATTTTGGCAAAATGCTACACGTATCATTGGCGCCCATGGACTAGGCGTCTAAGGTCAGGACAGACCACAACTCCTATGACTCCAAAAATTATTTTACACGAGCCATTTAACTTGGACATGAAAACCCAGTATCAATTTTCGCAAAATTAACAACAGAAAGTTGGGACCCTTGGCGCCCATGGCACAAGGCGCCTAGCGCCAAAACTGGCAACACAGTGGCACAGGCGCCCAGGAGGGCACCCAGCGCCTGGAACAGCAACAGACACAACAGTGGCAGCACAGCTCTTGGCGCCCAGCAGAATTTCCATCAACACACACACACACCTAGGCGCCTAAGGCTCCATCAATTTTTGAGTTCCTCTTAACATAACTACACCAAATTAAATCACCAACACCATCTATCAATACAAACACTAACCAACACATTTACCACCAAAATTCCCTCAGTCATAACATCAAACCCCTAGCATGCATATTGCGCACCATATCCATTTCAACACCAATTAAACACATTTTTGCACAATTCAATTTCAGCATAGCAACAACATTATAATACACAATTCATTCAATAAAATCATTCTAAAACCTAACCCTAGACAATACTCATCACATAAGCTATTAAAGATAAAAAGAGGACCCCCTAACCTCTTAGAAGTCGAAATTACTAGGCAAGGCTCCAAGGATTTGCAAGACACCAACAAGCTTTCCCTCCTCCTTGAGTGATTCGCCCTTCTTCTCTTTCCCCTTCTCCCTTCGCGACCTCTCCTCTCACTTCTCCTTTTCTTTTCTTTTTTTTTTTTACGTTTTCTTTTCTTTCTTTTGGCACACAAATGAGCTAAGCCTAATTTTCTGGCTTAAGTATGATTGGGCTTGGATCACGGGCTTTCTTTCACCACTTAAACCCGAACGCTACACACCCCCCTCAAAATAATTATTTCCAACCCAACTAAGGCTTACATATAATAACACCTATAATTATTTTATTAAGTAATAAATAATAATTATATTATTATTTTTACCACCCAATTTCATTTAATTAATCAAATAAATTAATCTATTATTTTTGGGGCGTTACAACAACCTCCTGAGTGTTCTCTTGTCATTCTCTGATGCTCCAAGAGGGTATTCTCTGGTGATAATGTACTGTTTGATATCATAATACCAAGGCTTGTTATCAGGCTCTTCATCTATGGCTGTGCAGTAGTGATGCGCAGGTAGACTCCGGTGCTGGATTGCGACATGAGTCAAGCTTTTATCACGATTGATATTGAACATGGATGATAAGGTTGCCAATGCATCAGCCAGATGGTTTTCGCTTCGAGGGATGTGTTTGAAAGTGATTTCGTCGAAAGACTCCATCAACCCTTGCACATAATCACAATAAGGAATCAGTTTGGGGTCTCTGGTCTCCCAATCGCCTCTTACTTGATGAATAACCAAGGCTGAATCCCCATACACATCTAGCCTTTTAGCTTTCCATTCTAGGGCTGTTTGAATAACCAAGATGCACGCTTCATACTCTGCTATGTTGTTTGTGACATAGAAGCTCAACCTTGCAGTGACGGGAATGAAGCGGTTGTCGGGAGATATTAACACAGCACCTGCCCCATGTCCCCATACATTTGACGCACCATCGAAGATCATTCTCCACCTTTCACTTTCTTGGGACTTCCCCTCGTCGAACAGTGCCATGATATCTTCATCAGGAAAATTGTAACACCCCTTTTCTACCCGTTAATTTATTAGCGTAAAAAATCAGAGTTTCAAAATTTTAATTACATTACAAGGGATGTCACACTTACTTCGTTAAACATCACACGCCAAATTACTCACTTTTTGAAAACAGTCTTATAATACTTCCAAAACGTCATTGTCAAATAAATTTACAACTTCACAGCGGAAAGTCCAACAATTATACACAGTCTTGAATAAACTAAAACAACGTTCTATTTCCCCCAAGTGTTACATATCAGAGCAGACGACCCGACTCAGCTAGCGAAGGTTCCTAAGCCTTCACTTGTGCTCACCTGCACGTTACCGCATAGGGGTAACATTCAAACAGAAGGGGTGAGTTCATCTAACCATATAATAAAGCATATGATAAGCACTAAGCTAGAGTTATGACACTATATAGACCACACCACGAAACATCAAGGATAAAACTGTCAATTCCATCAGCAAGGGTAAACAGTCAATCTCATCATCAAGTTACTCGGCACAACGAGTTGTCACAATGTCATGCAGGAGTATGAAATGCAACCCACTCGCGGGCATATGCATGAGGTACCTTTTCACAAACGTCGCTTAGCCATTATGGCCTCATCGTCACTTAGCCTTTTGGGCCTCAAAACGTCACTGGGTTTATGCACATGGGATGCATGAGACACTATAACATGCACCACGCATAATTACACAATCACGGTCAACTAGGTGACCCGTCACTTACCAATTTGCTCACAAGAGGCACAGCACCTGTCAATTCACAATTTACACACAACAACATCACTTAGCCTTTTAGGCCTTAACATCACTTAGCCTTTTGGGCCTCAAACGTCACTGGGTTTCATCGTCACTTACACAAAAACATCATCAACTCAAACAATAGCCACTGAGGGCAAAAACGTCATTTACTAGCCACCAAGGGCATCATCGTCATTTACACATCATTATAAATAATAATAGCCACTAAGGGCAAAACGGTCATTTAACTAGCCACTAAGGGCGTCATCGTCATTTACACATCATTATAGATAATATTAGCCACCAAGGGCAAAACAGTCATTTACACGTCATTATAAATAATATTAGCCACTAAGGGCAAAACAGTCATTTACACGTCATTATAAATAATATTAGCCACTAAGGGCAAATCAGTCATTTAACTAGCCACTAGGGGCATCATCGTCAAAATCATCATTTTTGACACTAAATCGTTAAAACCACTGGTCATACGCAAAAGAGGATTTTTAAAGACACCAAACGAGTTTTCAATGTCACAGCAGCGACCACAGGGGACAGCCACTTGGGCGCCCAGCAACCTTCTGAAAATATAAGTTTTTATTTTTAAAAATGGGACACACAGATGGACAACTGAAAAAGGCTTCACAACGCTTTTTGAAACACTTAAAACGGACACCCGACTCAAAAGATATAGCGTAAACAGTTTTCAATAAAAATCGGGACATCCTGAAAATGGCGCCCAGCACTCGCAACACGCAACACACACAACGCACCCACGCACGCACGCTGACACGGCGCCCTTGGCGCCAGCGCCTGGCGCCTGGCAAGCACAATTCAGCACGACCACAAGCACAATTTAGCAACACAAATTTTTGGCTCATGCGCCCAGCACAAGGGCGCCAATTCCTGAAATGCAAAATTCAACCAAAAATGCAACAACTTGGCACGAGGCACCCAATCACGAGGACGCCTAATTCCGTGGCCAAAATTCCAGCAACAACAATGCTTGGCACAGGGCGCCCCACTCAGGGCGCCTAATTCTGCACCTAGACAACAAAATCCAGCAACATCATAAACACAAAAATGGCGCCCTATGCGCCTATGACACCAACAACAACGAATTCGAGCAACACAAATTCATCAAATCACATACAACTCATACAAATAACTTCAAATCGCATATCAACCGTAAAAATAACATCACATCACAAATCAATCACGAATACATAAAGAGTCATCAAAAATCATCCACCGAATCATTATCAATCACAATACCATCAATGAGTATCCAAGCACTTAGCACGCAAACCACAATTTCTCAACAACGAGTTATCATATGCCTAGGGTTCATCAATAATCACTAGAAATACATAAAACGGCATACATAGAGCCTTCCCCTACTTAGTCCCCCTCATAAAACCCTATTATAGAGAAGATGAGACCCACCCTTACTTGATAACGAATCATATTCCAATAGGGGCCGAAGAGTATTATCACGAGCTCCCAGGCATGCTTTGAATTTGACAACGCGAACGCGACTCGAGCACATATAATTAGCCAACAAGAACATTCAATTAGTTATTAGTTATTTAATAAAAGAAAAATAGAAATATATTCTTTAATTAATTAGTCGTGTTTTTCAAAAGGAATTACCTAAGACGACCACGGTTTGAAATCGCAAATCGAATGATCAAACGACCGGATTTGAACAAGGTACGAAAGCAAGAATGTCGATTCTGGTGAGGAGGACTCGAGTTGATGCTTGGTCCACGCAAGGGTGCTTACGGCGGCCGGAGATGGCGGAAACCGTTTGCTTGGGTCGGTGGAGCGAAACTGAAATCAACGAAAGGAAGCCACAAACGGTGGAACTAAGGTTAGAATTGAAACCAGCGGCCAATTTCGAGTGGGTGAGTCAGTTTTCAGAGCAAGCCGTGGTCTATGGGCGGAGAACGAAATGGAGGAGGAGAGGCTTCGCGGTGGTTGTTGGGCGCGACTTGGTGGTGGTGAACGACAGAGCAATCCGTGAAACAAAGGCCATAATCGAAACCAGAAGTGAATTTCGAGTGGTTCTGCAAAGTTTCAGGCGTGGCCATGGTCTGGGGGGGAAAACGCGAAGGAGAGAGAGAGAGTCGCTAGGTTTTCAGCAACCGCAGCATTGAGGAAGAAGAAGGAGCGCAGGCGGGTCGGGTTTCTGGACCTGGGAAGCGCTTATGGGCTTGGGCGCTGGACTGTTTTGGTTCGCAGGCCTTGTTTGAGTAATGGGCAGGGGGTGCAGGAAACAGAAAACAGGGTGTTGTATAACTAAAGAAACATGGTTGTGTTTAAAAAGACCCAAAAATCCATTTTAATTCATTTTTAAAGCTCAATTTCACTACAACTATTATTTTAACAATAATAGCCCAAAATAATTTTTAGTACGCATAACATCTCAAATACTAATATTTTATAAAATAAAATAATTAATTAAAACAATCATATTTCAAATATAAATATTCAATAAACAACATAAATTTAATACTAACCATAATATAGTACCAACATAGTATAAAATATGGTTTAATATCATTTAGACATATTTGATAATTCAAACATATGTAAATATAAAATCGATTAAGTTACTAAATATTATGAAAATACGTAATTACTACGACGCACAAAATACCACTGGAATTACTATTATATTCGCGCATAAAGCAAAACGTACTAATATGAAATTCGGGGTGTTACAACTCAACCCCCCTAAAAAGAATTTCGTCCTCGAAATTTTTACCCGTCAAGGCTAACACTCACCCACCAACGACTAAGCTATCTAGGCAACTAGCTCTATCTACCATGCTGATCACCATTTCTCTGATTACCGGAGGTAAGTGATTGGGCGGCCGTCCCTCCTACTTATTCAGCCAGGTAGCTTTGAGAAATAACAACCAGACACATCCTCTCCCTAAGGATCTCCGATAGGGATTTGAACGTAAACACGTTGGTACCACGCGATCACCCCCTAGGCTCTATTAAAGTTCCTTCCCAATACGACATGCTAAGACTCCGCTGCGCTACTCTGATAAACTAGCTCGCATTCTACCTCACTCATCTACCCTTAAGGATAACGAAATACATCAATCATCACAGCATCACGACGAAACTCACAGGGTGCATAGCAGTCGTACAACAAGCCTCATAATTTAGCAACACGACAACAACATCAACAAACAACTTTGCCACTCAGGCGACATCAACAACTAAAATTGCCACTCAGGCGACATCAACAATGGCAAACCAACAGCAAAGCAACATCATTAACAACAACAACGCATGGGGCATAGTAGCGGCGTACTAATCAATAATGGCCATCGGCCCACAACAACAAATCAACAATAATATAACTTGGGCCATTCGGCGGTACCCAAGACAACACCTAAACATCAACATTATTAACGAGGCAACCACAAGCAACAACAAAGCAACAATGCGGAGACAACTCCGGGACTAACAATCCCATAATCAATAACACATCAACAACTTTGGGCACCAAGGCGCCGACACTGCAACAACGACTTGGGGCACTAAGCCACCGACAACACAACAACAATTTAATTCGACCGACACGCCTAAAAATTAACGACACCGGAAACAGTCAATTTTGCCCTGAAATTAGAATATTCAGTTAGGCCTCTGAATAAGCTTTCCGAAACATTTTAGTTTACTCAAATTGGACTCCTGGGTCAAAAGATATTGCAAAAACATTTTTCCGTTACAATGACAGCATAAACTAAGCAATGCAGGAAATTCCAGCACTCATACATAAACTTCAACAATTTATTTACCCTATCAAACGACATCGGAATTTAGCAAACCACCCCTCTACGGAAAACTTACGGAATCCTACACAGTGAGCTTAGCAACAATTAAGCATCCACGTAGCCACAAATTCAGCCATCAGGCATAATTTAAACTTCCTAATAATCATATACATATTCAAACATCAATTTCCACACAATTCATTAATTGTCGGTTTTACGGTTTTTCGACTAAAATTACACTTACACGCAATTCGAGCCAAAAACAACTACATCAGTCATAACTTTCAGTCAGTACCTCACTAGTTTCACTAAATAACCCAAAAATACAGCTTTATAAAATTTTCTCCAAATAAACCACATAAATTCCGTTTTATAAAATGTCTCTAATTAATCCCAAATTCAATTTACAAGAATAAGACACACTTAGTTGCATACAGCATATCACACAGGACATTTAGATACTCGATTAACACCAAAAATCAGCAGTCCAATAAAAGCAAACACGTGCAAACAATGTCCATAATGAACATATATGCAACCTTCATTATTATTAATCGAATTATTAGTCAAACGTTTCGAAAACTTACACAACAGAAAATCGTTACTCTTTTTCAAACAAGACCAACTAGAAAATTATCTTCCAATTTTATTTAAAATCCTAAGTCAAAGAATAAATTTATTTCTTTTGATCTCCACAACAACAACATCTACTCGCAACATGGAGGTCAACAATAAGGACTACACAACCAGAAAGTCAACAACAAGAACCAAAACAAAAGAGACAGAGTTCACACATAGAATCACGGTAAACACACAATACCAGCACACAACGCTAGTAGGGACATCTCCCCCACTAGTACTCTTACCATTAGCAATTTTTGTTTTACCTTCTCTTGCAGAAGCGTTAGTACAACACAAACTACTGTTAGATTCAAAAGACAACAGTTGGTCGTTAACCGACACAACGACTCGACGACTCGGCCGGACCAACCATTGCTCTGATACCACTAATGTAACACCCCTTTTCTACCCGTTAATTTATTAGCGTAAAAAATCAGAGTTTCAAAATTTTAATTACACCACAAGGGATGTCACACTTACTTCGTTAAACATCACACGCCAAATTACTCACTTTTTGAAAACAGTCTTATAATACTTCCAAAACGTCATTGTCAAATAAATTTACAACTTCACAGCGGAAAGTCCAACAATTATACACAGTCTTGAATAAACTAAAACAACGTTCTATTTCCCCCAAGTGTTACATATTAGAGCAGACGACCCGACTCAGCTAGCGAAGGTTCCTAAGCCTTCACTTGTGCTCACCTGCACGTTACCGCATAGGGGTAACATTCAAACAGAAGGGGTGAGTTCATCTAACCATATAATAAAGCATATGATAAGCACTAAGCTAGAGTTATGACACTATATAGACCACACCACAAAACATCAAGGATAAAACAGTCAATTCCATCAGCAAGGGTAAACAGTCAATCTCATCATCAAGTTACTCGGCACAACGAGTTGTCACAATGTCATGCAGGAGTATGAAATGCAACCCACTCGCGGGCATATGCATGAGGTACCTTTTCACAAACGTCGCTTAGCCATTATGGCCTCATCGTCACTTAGCCTTTTGGGCCTCAAAACGTCACTGGGTTTATGCACATGGGATACACGAGACACTATAACATGCACCACGCATAATTACACAATCACGGTCAACTAGGTGACCCGTCACTTACCAATTTGCTCACAAGAGGCACAGCACCTGTCAATTCACAATTGACACACAACAACATCACTTAGCCTTTTAGGCCTTAACATCACTTAGCCTTTCGGGCCTCAAACGTCACTGGGTTTCATCGTCACTTACACAAAAACATCATCAACTCAAACAATAGCCACTGAGGGGAAAAACGTCATTTACTAGCCACCAAGGGCATCATCGTCATTTACACATCATTATAAATAATAATAGCCACTAAGGGCAAAACGGTCATTTAACTAGCCACTAAGGGCGTCATCGTCATTTACACATCATTATAGATAATATTAGCCACCAAGGGCAAAGCAGTCATTTACACGTCATTATAAATAATATTAGCCACTAAGGGCAAAACAGTCATTTACACGTCATTATAAATAATATTAGCCACTAAGGGCAAAACAGTCATTTAACTAGCCACTAGGGGCATCATCGTCAAAATCATCATTTTTGACACTAAATCGTTAAAACCACTGGTCACACGCAAAAGAGGATTTTTAAAGACACCTAATGAGTTTTCAATGTCACAGCAGCGACCACAGGGGACAGCCACTTGGGCGCCCAGCAACCTTCTGAAAATATAAGTTTTTATTTTTAAAAATGGGACACACAAATGGACAACTGAAAAAGGCTTCACAACGCTTTTTGAAACACTTAAAACGGACACCCGACTCAAAAGATATAGCGTAAACAGTTTTCAATAAAAATCAGGACATCCTGAAAATGGCGCCCAGCACTCGCAACACGGAACACACACAACGCACCCGCGCACGCACGCTGACACGGCGCCCTTGGCGCCAGCGCCTGGCGCCTGGCAAGCACAATTCAGCACGACAACAAGCACAATTTAGCAACACAAATTTTTGGCTCATGCGCCCAGCACAAGGGCGCCAATTCCTGAAATGCAAAATTCAACCAAAAACGCAACAACTTGGCACGGGGCACCCAATCACGAGGACGCCTAATTCCGTGGCCAAAATTCCAGCAACAACAATGCTTGGCACAGGGCGCCCCACTCGGCGCCTAATTCTGCACCTAGACAACAAAATCCAGCAACATCATAAACACAAAAATGGCGCCCTATGCGCTTATGACACCAACAACAACAAATTCGAGCAACACAAATTCATCAAATCACATACAACTCATACAAATAACTTCAAATCGCATATCAACCGTAAAAATAACATCACATCACAAATCAATCACGAATACATAAAGAGTCATCAAAAATCATCCACCGAATCATTATCAATCACAATACCATCAATGAGTATCCAAGCACTTAGCACGCAAACCACAATTTCTCAACAACGAGTTATCATATGCCTAGGGTTCATCAATAATCACTAGAAATACATAAAACGGCATACATAGAGCCTACCCCTACTTAGTCCCCCTCATAAAACCCTATTATAGAGAAGATGAGACCCACCCTTACCTGATAACGAATCATATTCCAATAGGGGCCGAAGAGTATTATCACGAGCTCCCAGGCATGCTTTGAATTTGACAACGCGAACGCGACTCGAGCACATATAATTAGCCAACAAGAACATTCAATTAGTTATTAGTTATTTAATAAAAGAAAAATAGAAATATATTCTTTAATTAATTAGTCGTGTTTTTTCGAAAGGAATTACCTAAGACGACCACGGTTTGAAATCGCAAATCGAATGATCAAACGCCCGGATTTGAACAAGGTACGAAAGCAAGAATGTCGATTCTGGTGAGGAGGACTCGAGTTGATGCTTGGTCCACGCAAGGGTGCTTACGGCGGTCGGAGATGGCGGAAACCGTTTGCTTGGGTCGGTGGAGCGAAACTGAAATCAACGAAAGGAAGCCACAAACGGTGGAACTAAGGTTAGAATTGAAACTAGCGGCCAATTTCGAGTGGGTGAGTCAGTTTTCAGAGCAAGCCGTGGTCTATGGGCGGAGAACGAAATGGAGGAGGAGAGGCTTCGCGGTGGTTGTTGGGCGCGACTTGGTGGTGGTGAACGACAGAGCAATCCGTGAAACAAAGGCCATAATCGAAACCAGAAGTGAATTTCGAGTGGTTCTGCAAAGTTTCAGGCGTGGCCATGGTTTGGGGGGGGAAAACGCGAAGGAGAGAGAGAGAGAGTCGCTAGGTTTTCAGCAACCGCAGCATTGAGGAAGAAGAAGGAGCGCAGGCGGGTCGGGTTTCTGGACCTGGGAAGCGCTTATGGGCTTGGGCGCCGGACTGTTTTGGTTCGCAGGCCTTGTTTGAGTAATGGGCAGGGGGTGCAGGAAACAGAAAACAGGGTGTTGTATAACTAAAGAAACATGGTTGTGTTTAAAAAGACCCAAAAATCCATTTTAATTCATTTTTAAAGCTCAATTTCACTACAACTATTATTTTAACAATAATAGCCCAAAATAATTTTTAGTACGCATAACATCTCAAATACTAATATTTTATAAAATAAAATAATTAATTAAAACAATCATATTTCAAATATAAATATTCAATAAACAACATAAATTTAATACTAACCATAATATAGTACCAACATAGTATAAAATATGGTTTAATATCATTTAGACATATTTGATAATTCAAACATATGTAAATATAAAATCGATTAAGTTACTAAATATTATGAAAATACGTAATTACTACGACGCACAAAATACCACTGGAATTACTATTATATTCGCGCATAAAGCAAAACGTACTAATATGAAAATCGGGGTGTTACAAAAATCATGCTGCATTGGTTGGTAGTCTGGAATCGGCTGACATGCCAAGTTCTCAGCAAATGCACTACCTTTAACTGCTTTTTGTGAGACATACAGGATATCGTATTCTAATAATTGCATCTGCCAATGGGCAATTCGTCCTGTAAGAGCTGGCTTCTCAAATATGTACTTGATTGGATCCATTTTTGACACCAACCAAGTTGTGTGACTCAGCATGTACTGCCTTAAACGGTGAGCAGCCCAAACTAGAGCACAACAAGTCTTTTCCAGCATAGAATATCTTGTCTCACAGTCGGTGAACTTTTTGCTTAGATAGTATATGGCATGTTTCTTTTTCCCGGATTCATCGTGCTGGCCCAACACACAGCCCATTGAATTATCTAGCACTGTAAGGTATAGGATGAGAGGCCTGCCTGACACAGGTGGCATCAAGACTGGTGGATTCTGCAAGTACACCTTGATTTTCTCAAAGGCAGCTTGACACTGGTCATTCCACTTCCACTCTTGATTTTTGCACAGCAATTTGAAGATTGGCTCGCAAGTAGCAGTCAACTGGAAGATGAATCGGGAGATGTAATTCAACCTTCCGAGGAAACCACGGACTTCTTTCTCTGTTTTGGGCACCGGCATCTCGAGGATGGCTTTTACTTTGTCCGGATCCACCTCGATTCCCTTTTGGCTAACTATGAAGCCCAACAACTTCCCTGACCTAACCCCAAATGTACACTTGGCGGGATTCAGTCTGAGTTTATACTTTTTGAGACGTTCAAACAGCTTCTGCAGGTTAATGACATGCTTTTCATCGGTCTTGGACTTAGCAATCATATCGTCGACATACACCTCAATTTCTTTATGCATCAGGTCATGGAACAAAGTTACCATTGCTCTTTGATACGTTGCCCCGGCATTTTTCATTCCGAAAGGCATGACCTTGTAGCAGAATGTACCCAAAAGGGTTATGAAGGTGGTTTTCTCCATATCCTCTGGAGCCATCTTGATTTGGTTATAGCCTGAATAACCGTCCATAAAGGAGAAAATTGAGTGTTGCGCAGTGCTGTCCACCAAAACGTCGATGTGAGGTAGGGGAAAATCATCTTTAGGGCTTGCTTTGTTTAGATCACGGTAGTCGACGCACATTCGAACCTTGCCATCTTTCTTGGGGACCGGAACGATGTTTGCTACCCACTCAGGATATTTTGCCACAGCCAAAAACCCTGCATTAAACTGTTTCTTGACTTCATCTCTAATCTTCAGAGACATCTCAGGCTTCATCCTTCTCAACTTTTGCTTCACTGGAGGACATTCTGGTTTTACCGGCAATATGTGCTCAACAATATCTGTATCTAGCCCTGGCATATCTTTGCACGACCACGCGAAGACATCAGCGTAATCACGTAAAAGTTGGATTAGCTTCTTGCGTTCACTTTCTTCCATGGCAGTATCGACTTTAACTTCTCTCCTGTCCTCTTCTGTACCCAAATTGATTATCTCAATCGATTCCCCATGAGGCCGAATGATCTTTTCTTCCTGCTCTATTAATCTCATTAATTCTGGAGGAGTTTCCCAGTTATCCTCAACATCCCCCTCAGTTTGATTAATTGGATGATCAAAGTCATGATATGAATCATTGGCAATGTTACTTTCAGAGATAAGTATTTTCGATCTGCATTCGTAAAAGCGGAAAGTAGAATGAAAAGCGAAACAAACAAACAAGATAAAGCAAAAAGGACAAATGAAGAAAAGAGATTTTATTGATGGAATTCGAAACAAGCGTTTTTATTGATGATGGTGTCATTGAAAATAAAAACATGCATGCCCTAACAAATTATCCTGAGGCCTTGGGCAGAGCCAAAGGATTGCATTACAGTTCATTACTTTGGACTAAAAGTGACGGGCAAGTCGACAGCTTCCCAATTCTTGAGTTTCTCCCCAGCAAGGCAACGACGGACTAAACTGGTACCGCCTTCTTCATCCTCTGAACCATTTTCAATAGCCGTGATCTGATCTGGATCTAGCAACCCTGCACTCTTGAAGCTCTGACTGATGTCACAGATGGGGATCCCCTTTGACCATGGATCCTGACCTCTCAACTTGGCCAACCATTCACCTTTTCTCTCTTCAGCCAACTTCCTCCTTTCAGCCTCACTTGGGTAATATCCCAACCCGCAACGACCTTTGTTTTCTTTCAGCTGGATAGGAGCAAAAATTCCTTGTCCAGCCTTTCCCAAGCCGCGTCCTAGCTGGTATCCCTGATCCATCATGATCCTTGCAACCATCTCTTCGCTCTTCGACAATTTCAGCACAGGTGATGACGGCTCGCCCCCTCCAAACACAGCGTTGGCAATTTCGAGAGACTGGAAGGAAGTCTCCAGGGATTCTTCGGCCGTTTCCACATAACGGAAGGGGGAAGGTGTAACACCCCCTTTTACTAATTATAAGTAAACACGCAATTATCAGAGTCACCACGAGGGCGCTACATTTTTAACCACATAAAAACTCCAAACTGATTTAAATCAAATCCTCAAAAATATAGTTAATAAATCTCTAAGCAGCGGAATCATAAACTCATTTAACATCTTCAAAAATAATTAAACATTAAACCAAAACTCCAAAAATAAATAATAATAGTTTGACAACGGTAACTAAGACCCTCCCCGGTGCTACGCATCAGAGCTGACACAGACCCAACGAGAAGGAAACTACACCTAGCAATCCTCCACGAGTGCTAACGATCACCTGCAGCGTTGCCACATAAGAGCAACATTCCAAGCAGAAGGGGTGAGCTTAACAGAAATAATAAGTTAATGATAGCAGTATATAAGCAGCGGGTAAATCACGGGAACACAAAGTCAACACATCATAGCTATACCATCATATCTCATTACAAATCATTTCATAAATATAGCACGTGTTGTAGCATCACAGCTACCTCGAAAATCAATACATCATAGCACCACACAAGACACAAATTCCATCAGAACGGAACACCAAAACACGTTACATGTATATATATATATATATATATATATATATATATATATATATATATATATGGACTATGCAACAATGCAACCCCTCTGGGCATATGCATGCGGTACCGATCTCGTAAAAGGCCACGACGGGCATACCACCAAAATAATCACGTGTTGTAGCATCACAGCTACCTCGAAGATGCATATGACAATGCGACTCATGATTCATGCATAGATACACATACTCGGAGCATTTAATTAATAAATACCATACCACCCAAATTATTATCACACAGAAATACCACGTGTCGTAGCATCACAGCTACCTCGTAAATCTCACCTGTTTACAGCATCACAGCTGCCACATATCACCTGTACACATCACGCCAAACAGCGCGCACAACCAAAACACACACACAGCACAGAAATTGGCGCACTGCACCACCAGACAACACCAGCACGACAGACACACGCAACACAACAAATTGGTGCGCAGCACCACTAGACAATGCCTGAACTTACGCACTAGGCGCACCCACACACAGGACACAAGGGCAGCGACAATAACCAGCACAACGTCCTATTCGTTCGACCATTTTACTAAACAGCTAAGGAGCAGTATTTCTCAGCAACTATGCACGAACTCCGACAATTAATTTAGCATATCAATGGATGTCGGAATTTTGCAAACGAATATCCTCTGGAAAGCTTGAGATGTGTAGTTTCTAGAAATAATTTTTATTTATTTTTTTAGGTACCCAAATAGTACAGTTTTGCAAAATACCTCTCAGGGTACAGAAGTTCGACAGCTTCTGTTAGCTAAATTGAAGCCCCGTGAGTCTGGTTTACAATGAGATAAAAATCATCCGAAACAGAGTTCGGTGGAAAGAATTATGAACAAAACATTGAACCTATACCCATACGGTTTCATGCAGTTTTTCATATTCGTTTACCCATTTTGTAAAAATGTTTTCTCCAGTTATACTGGACACCTATCAAAACGGTTTCAAAACGAAATTTCAGCACATCAATTCCCTCTTTGCACAACAACCACTAGAAACCAGATTTTTGACGAATCCACATCACGATATGATCGACAACCACAACCCACCCGCCATTATCAAGAATCATCATCAACATCATATATCATCAAAATCAATCATCACATAAAGACAAACACCATTGAAGACTCAATAACAACACATCATGCGAAATAACAACAATAGCAACATCGCACCATCATCAATTTCAATCCAACATCGCAAATAATCCAACCAAACCCTAACTACCCATATACCCCCATCATAACCCATTATTAGTGTTAAAACCCACCCTTACCTTAAGTTTTGATGAACACCAACGCCCCCTTGAGCAAGTCACCAACAAAATTCAGCAACAAGGCTCCTCCCTCCTCTTGAACTCGCGAACCTTCTTCTCTTTTTCCTCTTGGGAGGCGCTGAATTCTTCCCTCTTTTCTCTTCTCTCTATTCGCAACTCCCTTCTATTTTTGCCTTAGGGTTTGTGCTAATGACAAGCCAACCCTAACTCCCATCTAGTCTAGGCGCCTAACCCATGGACATGGGTCATGGGCTCTCCTCCAACTTAAGCCCTATTACTATTCTCCACACCCCTCTCTAATATTATTATTCCTATTAATTCCAACATTAGGATAGGTCCATAAAATAATATATTTTCATTCCAATATTATTTTCTACACTTATTCCCCAATTAATTAAATCCATTAATTAATTAATTAAACAAGTGACTAAATAAATATCTAATCATTTTTGGGGTGTTACAACTCTCCCCCACTTAAAAGAATTTCGCCCTCGAAATTTTACCCACCAATTCTAACACGTTCCCACTAGCAAGCTACACACAAGTTCACACATGAAACACACATTAAATCAATTCACATAAGGATGTTCATCAAGGCATAAGATCACATATGAGCACATACGAATTCAACTAACATGAAACTTGTCCAACAAAACATATAACGCATGATCATGACAACAAATTAACAAGGCATCAACATATGATAACATGTTATTACTCTACAACATGCGAATTAAACAAGGCACCCAATACATGGCATCAATGATCATGGTAAGACACAAAAGGATTCTAGGGCATATGAACATTACTCACATAAATATTCAACAATATATTTAGTTTTTTTTTCAAACACCAAAACACTTTACCAAAAAAAAAAAATTTACATAAGACTTAGTGTCGACTGCTTAAAATAATTTGGACAAACCAACACAAACGAGCACATGCCAATTAACATCCAAAAACAAACAACAAATAATCGAACATCATATAGAATACACCGAGCTCAATACCAAGTCAAAACACGTGTGAGCATTTAAATGACAAGGTAAATCATTTAGAAACATACAACAAGGGGATCAACAATAAGGACTACTAACAAAAGAAACACACAGAAAATACAATAAGGCACACCATGCTAGTAGGGACATCTCCCCCACTAGTCCACTTACCATTGGCCACTCTTGGTTTACCTGCAACGCAAACAATGGTCAGCACGAAAAGACAACAGTTGGTCGTACACTGACACAACGACTCGACGACTTGGCCGGACGGACCAACCATTGCTCTGATACCACTAATGTAACACCCCCTTTTACTAATTATAAATAAACACGCAATTATCAGAGTCACCACGAGGGCGCTACATTTTTCACCACACAAAAACTCCAAATTGATTTAAATCAAATCCTCAAAAATATAGTTAATAAATCTCTAAGCAGCGGAATCATAAACTCATTTAACATCTTCAAAAATAATTAAACATTAAACCAAAACTCCAAAAATAAATAATAATAGTATGACAATGGTAACTAAGACCCTCCCCGGTGCTACGCATCAGAGCTGACACAGACCCAACGAGAAGGAAACTACACCTAGCAATCCTCCACGAGTGCTAACGATCACCTGCAGCGTTGCCACATAAGAGCAACATTCCAAGCAGAAGGGGTGAGCTTAATAGAAATAATAAGTTAATGATAGCAGTATATAAGCAGCGGGTAAATCACGGGAACACAGAAAGTCAACACATCATAGCTATACCATCATATCTCATTACAAATCATTTCATAAATATACCACGTGTTGTAGCATCACAGCTACCTCGAAAATCAATACATCATAGCACCACACAAGACACAAATTCCATCAGAACGGAACACCAAAACACGTTACATGTATATATATATATATATATATATATATATATATATATATGGACTATGCAACAATGCAACCCCTCTGGGCATATGCAAGCGGTACCGATCTCGTAACAGGCCACGACGGGAATACCACCAAAATAATCACGTGTTGTAGCATCACAGCTACCTCGAAGATGCATATGACAATGCGACTCATGATTCATGCATAGATACACATACTCGGAGCATTTAATTAATAAATACCATACCACCCAAATTATTATCACACAGAAATACCACGTGTCGTAGCATCACAGCTACCTCGTAACTCTCACATGTTTACAGCATCACAGCTGCCACATATCACCTGTACACATCACGCCAAACAGCACGCACAACCAAAACACACACACACAGCACAGAAATTGGCGCACAGCACCACCAGACAACACCAGCACGACAGACACACGCAACACCACAAATTGGTGCACAGCACCACTAGACAATGCCTGAACTTACGCACTAGGCGCGCCCACACACTGGACACAAGGGCAGCGACAATAACCAGCACAACGTCCTATTCGTTCGACCATTTTACTAAACAGCCAAGGAGCAGTATTTCTCAGCAACTATGTACGAACTCCGACAATTAATTTAGCATATCAAACGATGTCGGAATTTTGTAAACGAATATCCTCTGGAAAGCATGAGATGTCTAGTTTCTAGAAATAATTTTTATTTATTTGTTTAGGTACCCAAATAGTACAGTTTTGCAAAATACCTCTCAGGGTACAGAAGTTCGACAGCTTCTGTTAGCTAAATTGTAACCCAGTTTTCTCTTTGAATTCTCAACCAAATGAAACGAAATCCGTGTCTAAATTGAAGCCCCGTGAGTCTGATTTACAATGAGATAAAAATCATCCGAAACCGAGTTCGGTGGAAAGAGTTATGAACAAAACATTGAACCTATACCCATACGGTTTCATGCAGTTTTTGATATTCTTTTACCCATTTTGTAAAAATGTTTTCTCTAGTTATACTGACTCAAATCTAGCGAAACCAGTGCCTAAAGTGAAGGAAATCGTGTCTACTTCCCAATGAAACAAACCCCACGCAATTCGGGCCAATAATGAAGTCACACTCACAGAAATACTGGCCACCTACCAAAACGGCTTCAAAACGAAATTTCAGCACATCAATTCCCTCTTTGCACAACAACCACTAGAAACCAGATTTTTGACGAATCCACATCACGATATGATCGACAACCACAACCCACCCGCCATTATCAAGAATCATCATCAACATCATATATCATCAAAATCAATCATCACATAAAGACAAACACCATTGAAGACTCAATAACAACACATCATGCGAAATAACAACAATAGCAACATCGCACCATCATCAATTTCAATCCAACATCGCAAATAATCCAACCAAACCCTAACTACCCATATACCCCCATCATAACCCATTATTAGTGTTAAAACCCACCCTTACCTTAAGTTTTGATGAACACCAACGCCCCCTTGAGCAAGTCACCAACAAAATTCAGCAACAAGGCTCCTCCCTCCTCTTGAACTCGCGAACCTTCTTCTCTTTTTCCTCTTGGGAGGCGCTGAATTCTTCCCTCTTTTCTCTTCTCTCTATTCGCAACTCCCTTCTATTTTTGCCTTAGGGTTTGTGCTAATGACAAACCAACCCTAACTCCCATCTAGTCTAGGCGCCTAACCCATGGACATGGGTCATGGGCTCTCCTCCAACTTAAGCCCTATTACTATTCTCCACACCCCTCTCTAATATTATTATTCCTATTAATTCCAACATAAGGATAGGTCCATAAAATAATATATTTTCATTCCAATATTATTTTCTACACTTATTCCCCAATTAATTAAATCCATTAATTAATTAATTAAACAAATGACTAAATAAATATCTAATCATTTTTGGGGTGTTACAGAAGGCTTGTTGACTAACATTTCCTCCTCTCCAAATACTACCACAGTTTTATCATCGACTACAAACTTGACTCTCTGATGCAGAGAGGAAGGAATGGCCCCCGCCATATGAATCCATGGCCTTCCAAGCAAACAGCTGTACGATGAGGAGATGTCCATGATCTGAAAGTTAACATAGAACGTCTCAGGGCATATCTGTATGGGGAACTCCATCTCCCCTAGTACCTCTTTCTTCGATCCATCAAACGCCCTCACCAATGTTGAGCTAGGCTTCATGAAGGAACAATCCACATCTAACTTGTTTACAGTGGACTTTGGCATCACATTTAGAGAAGACCCATTGTCGATCAGAACACGAGCTAACACGTAATCCCCACATTTAACAGAGATGTGTAGGGCTTGGTTGTGTTTCCTTCCCTCCGGGGGGAGTTCGTCATCAGCAAAAGTCAAATGGTTCGCAGCCACGATATTCCCAACTATTCCGTCAAACTGACCTACGGAAATGTCCGGAGCAACATGCGCCTCAGTCAGCACTTTCATTAGGGCAACTCGATGTGCTTCTAAACTAAGTAACAACGACAGCATTGAAATCTTTGCTGGAGTCTGATTCATCTGCTCGACTACCTTATAGTCACTCTGCCTTACAATCTTTAGGAACTCACTAACTTCCTGTTCTGCCACCTTCTTTTTCTGAGCATTCTCTGCTTCTTTATCTTTCCCTTTGCGAGCCCTGTCTTCAGCTTCTTTGGATGATTCACCTCGAACGAACTCAGGAGCTTACATACGGCCACTCCTTGTCATTCCACTTACTCCAGTTATATTGGTAACAACAGAGGTGCTTGGAGAACTCTCTACTGGAGGCAATGTACTGTATTTCCATGGTACCGCACTATCCTTCTCGTATGGGAATGGAGCAGGGATCTCAATACACACTGGCTGAGGCTTGACTTGGGCTGGTTTTGGATTGTACAATATCTCAATTGGCTTCTTAGGCCCTTTATCATCGCTGAAACGTAACATCAACACGCTTTCTTCCTTTTCAACCACTTCCACTCGAACTGCATAACGATCCATTAAGTCTTGCAAAACTGACTTGAAAACTTCACAAGCACCTACACACAAAGGATCAGCACATACACAGCCTTTCTTGATGACCCCACAACGGCACAACTCAGCATGTATATTTTTCAGGGGGGTCTGGATACACTCAACATCTTTTATCATCGTCTGCCCCACAGAATCTTCTATTGCGTTAGCGGATGGTGCCCCATGTCCCGGCAAGGGGTTTGTAGTTGTGCTTGGACTATTCTGCTTGAAAGAGAGCCAATTGGCATCAATCAAATCCTGGACCACATACTTGAAAGCTTTGCAGTCTTCTACCGTGTGACCGATCCCTCCATTGTGAAAACTACAGGTAGCTTCAGCATTGTATCCCCTGGGAAAGGGAGGTTGAACAGGCTTCATGGGGCGAGTGTTGATCAGGTTCTTTGAGATAAGGTGGTTGAACAACTCAGTATAGGTTATTGGAATCGGATCAAAACTAACACGCCTCTTCTCCTGGTAGTTCTGGGTTCTGTGACCAGAATTAGTTGGTTGTGGCTGAGCTGGAACAGAAAATGGCACTGTTTGCGGTGGAGAACTGAAAGACGGGCTTCTCCCTCCAGTAATAACATTGGTCTCCCCTTCTTTCTTCTTGGGGAAATTGGAAAAGGGCTTCTTTTGTCCACTAGAATTACCAAAACCACCAGCAATCTTCCCGCTGCGTAATCCATGCTCTAATCGTTCTCCAATGACAACCATATCCGAGAAACTGGATGAAACACTTCCCACTAACCTATCATAATACAGCCCTGGAAGAGTCTCCATAAACATGTACACCATCTCCTTTTCAGTCAACGGCGGCTTCACTTGAGCGGCTATGCTCCTCCACTTTTGAGCATACTCTTTGAATGATTCTCTATCCCCTTTACTCATGTGCTGTAATTGAGACCGGTCAGGGGCAAGGTCCATGTTATACTGGTATTGTTTCAGGAATGCTTCAGAAAGATCCTTCCAACTGTGAATGTCAGAGGATTGTAGCTGCATATACCAATCTAACGATGCTCCTGTCAAACTGTTCTGGAAATAGTGAATGAGCACCTTATCATCATGGGCATAAGCTGCCATTTTTCTAACATACATCGTCAAATGACTGGACGGACACCCAGTGCCATGATATTTATCAAAATCAGGTGCCTTGAACTTAGGAGGGATGGCAACATCTGGGACGAGACACAAATCTCGGGCATCTTTAGCTCTAGTACCCGACCCTTCCATAGCTCTTAGGCGTTCTTCCAACAGGTGATACCGATCTCTTGGCTGCAAACTCTCAAACAGATGACCCTGTGGATAGTTCCCCGGACTGTGATAATAACCCCCATACTGAGCAGGGTTTCCCATATGATGTACAGTATTCTGAGGATTCATGGCGACTCCCGGAGTAGGGCTAGACGAGCCTCTTGGCAGCACCATGCCGGGACTAGGAGTGTGGATCTGTGGTCCACCAGCAACTCCACTAGGTACCACTACGGCAGATTGGCTCGACCTCACGATATTTGCTTCAGCGACAGACAGCATATAACCCATTGGCATCCCCCAGGGATATATCTGCGCATTCGGATGACTCTGTCCGCTTACCTCGGGAGAATGGGCAAAATGACTGATCCCGGGCCCTAGAGGAGGGTGAGTAGCTGTAGTCTCAGCAGACACCGGAGGAGAAAAGAAAGTAACAACCCCTTCAGGATTTACAACAGCAGTGGCCCCAGCAGCGGCCCCACCTTTCAGATTTTACAGCAGACTCATCACTTCGGCCATCTGTGTTTCCATAGCCTCAACTTTGGTCTTCAAGGCCTGATTTTCCTGAGCCAGTTGCTCAGGGTTAAGAATCTCCACAACCGACTCGTCTTGACCCAGGTGGTCCTCATCCCCGAAATTTTGATTGCTCGCCATCAATTTTGCTTGTAGGGGTGTAATATCGGTGTTGATGAACCAGCTTGCCTTTCTTTTCTGTTTGCGGAACACTTTTATGAGTACAATAATAAATGCATAAATGAATGTAATGCATATGCACATGACTTTATGTTATTTTTGTGTTTGGCGCCGGGAATCGTGGGATAACTCGCTCTTGTCATGAGCAGATATTGAAACATTTTAAGAGCGTGACTAAAGTTGGGATCAACAAGCGATATGAGCATACTTCATTCAAGTTTTAACCCATTCATAAGAAAGAAAAATGTACCATACCATTAAGAGTGCCATACGATATCTCTCAAATAAGAATACAATGCTCTTAGAAAATTACAATATTCCAAAGGAAAATTACAACTTCTTAGAGAACATTCTAAAAAGAGAAATTGCAATGCACCGGGATCTAGTAACATATGGCCTTCAACTTCTCTTTCTTTTCCTTTTCTTTGTTTGCAACAGCGGCTCCCTCAGCCTTTTCCATGAGTTCCTCAGTCAGGGCCTTGCAGAAGTTCACAAACTCATACACATGTACTGGGGTATTGAAGGGAAGCATCTCAGCTTCGGCCCTCCTTAGCCTTCTGGGGACATCCCTTACAGCTTGATTAGCTAGCCATGCCAACTTTGAGAATTTACCCCTCCAAAGTCGGATCTCATCTCTTAGCTCTTTAACAATCTCTTGCTCTTCTATCTTGCCAATCTGTGCTAGGAAGCGCTGCTCCCAGTTCTTGCTCTCCACTTGCACTTGCCTATAAGACTCCCCTAGGTACCGGAGATTCCTTGTCAGTTCATCAGATCTCCCTTGCTCATACCTCAGCATTTCTTGATATTCTTTGAGAACATTCCCAATGGAATTTCTTTCTCGTTCAAGACTCCTCAACTGACTTTTCAACTCCACCCCCAAGTGAGGTTCTTGCCTGGACTCAGTTGCCACAATCTTCCATTCTTTGGCTTCTTCAAGTGCTTTCCTTGTTTTCTGCTTGTACCTTTGGAGTTCATCTCTAGCCCCCCTTAGGTATTTCTGAGCTTCTAATTTACTCTTCTCTTCCGCTTTGAATCGTTTGTCACTCTCCTCAACAGCTATCATCTTAATCTCATTCTCTTCCTCCAACTTCTCTTTTTGCAGGGTTACTTTCTCCAACTCCGCTTGCAATGCCTTTTTTCCTTCTTCCGCTTTTACTAGGGCAGACTTAACCTCATTCAGCTCCTCAAGGGTGGGGAGGTGAGGCTCCGGCGTCCTTTTCCCAACTGGCAATACTTCTTGAGAAGGTGGACGAGCACTTTGGATCCTTTCATGCAACCATTGGTAAAAAGTGACATCACCAACCTTTTTCACAACCTCATCCTTATCTTTACAGACCACACTTTCCCATGCCTTTGAGATTTTCCGAAGCAATCCCTTGTTCTTCGGATTTTCTTTGTCAAGGAAGATAGGAGCCAACATGTCTTGAGTAGGCATATTCCTCCTAGCGTACCCAAGCTGTCGGATAGTCAAGGAAGGATTATAGTTGATGCAGCCTTGAGTCCCCATCAGTGGCACATTCTGAAAGTCTCCACACTGAAACACTACTGAGGGTCTGTTCTTCCAACATGAATAAGTGAACCAGCGGATCTTGAGGGCATTGAGACTCCCTAAGGCATGCACCCACTCCTGAGCACTTTTGACTTCTACTTCGCAACTCATGGCATAGTCCATCAGATCCGTAGCTTGCTTCTTGTGAGCGATGACATGGTTGAGGAACCAGGCATTAAGAACATGGAGAGAGCAGGCAATCTTCTTTTTCCCCAACACCCGATGATGAGTAAAGGAGTAGTAAGTGTCTGCGAGGACAGCTGGAACTGGGTTAATTGGACTATCCTTGTTTATGAAGGCTAAAAACACCCTAATGGCAGTCTCATCAATAAACTTCTCAACTTGCGGGAAGAGGACAATCCCGAAGATGGTTAATGCTAGCAACTGCTTGAAGGGACCCCATCTGTTAGCTTGAGCATGAGACCTCATTAAGCCTTCGACATAACTCAGTGGAAATCCCATTATACGGTTCTTTTTCTCTTTTCGGAGCTCTAACTCCCCCACTCCAACTTGCGATAACAACTAGAGTCTCTTGTCTGAATATTGATGCCCCTGACACTGATAGGGTGCCATTTCCGACCTAGAGAAACCCAAAATTTGCTCATACTCCTCTAAAGTCGGCGAGAGCTGGAAATCTTTGAAGATGAAACAGCGGATATCCGGATCATAGAACTGACTGAGGGCTACCAATGCATTTTCTTGAAGGTCTAACTGCAGCAACCAAAGAATATTCCCATAAGCCTTTTCAAACAACCTACACTCATCCGGTCCCATTAGAGAGGCACACTCTGTCAAGCTGGCCACGTCTATTGTCTTTACCACTGGGAACCTCGAATTTAGTATGACCTCGCCTCTTGATCCCATGTTGCTTTGCCTATGACAAGATTCCAAGTTACTCCAAGATTACCGGCGAACAACTTAGATGCATGAAGAATGCTACATGAAGTTTTTTTTCAAAATTTTGTGCATGTAGTGCATGATGTCATGATGCAAAGTGCGGATGATGAAGATGCTTTTTATGTTACTTACATAAAGAGATATTTACAGATGGTGGTTTGAAATTTTGAGACAGTATACCCTATGTGCCACCTCATATAGGTATTTATGAAAAAGAAGGGAAAAATATGTTCTTTTTGATTTTTGTTTTGAAAACTGTTGAAGGAAAAGAGCTAAGCTAGATGTAATAATGCAACACACAATTTGGAAAAGCCCTTGTGACCTAAAAAGAGGTGAAACCTACGATCTAGGGCAATTTAAGGGTAATCTTCCCATGTAGCTCTATTCACTTCCTCACAAAGGCCACCAGAGCCACAGTCCCTTTCATGAAACTCCCCACAAATGCAGCAAACTGCTAGGTGCGAGGCATCATGAAAGAGCACAACTCTGGTTGAAACTTTCACAAGTAGCCAAACGGACAAAGGTCCTGATGGGCTCTCACTACTCGAATCCACTCTCCTAAGTTTTCTGCAGACCTGGGTTATGGTCCCACTCAAAGCATGCAATCATAAGGGATAAGTGTAGTGTGTGTCAAGGGCGTTTTCCCTAGCACTACCCCACCTGAAATGAAAACCAGAGCAGTCCAGACACTTGCAAGCAATAACATGTTGTCTACACTAGGGTTCTATACCAAATAAACTAACCTAGGATATCAACAACAAGGGTATTGCTTACCTTAAGAAAGGGAGCCAAGAAGAGGGGACATGATAGAATGGGGAAGAGATGCATGAACTTACCTTGAAGAAAAGGAGCAAAGAAAGAAGGGAACATGGGGGTTGGAAGAATGCAAAACATAAGCATAAAAAAAGAAAAGGAGTAAAAGAAGAGATAGGGAACAACAAAGAAGACAAATGCATATGCCTACAATCAATGATAAGAAAGAAAGGCAAACAATGTATTAATCAAATCAACAATACATTAAACCACACATTTTAATTAGTTATGCTTGACCCTCGTCTTTAAAAAAAAGGGTCCCCAGTGAAGTCGCCAGCTGTTGCATCCCGAAAAAGCCGGTTTGGGTTTCTCAATGTACAACGTGGAAAATTTTTGAAGCCACCACCAATATTTTAATTTTAAGACCAAAACATTGAAAAAAAGTCTTTTGAACAAGGCGGATGGTCTTTTGAAAACTAGAGATATAGGTTCGGGGGTCGATTACGTGCGAGGAAGGTGTTAACACCGCACACGTCCTTTCTACCGAAAGGGAACCTCTAATTAAATGTGTAGTTTTAACGTTTGATTTGAAAAATACCCAGATTTGCCTATTTATTTCTTGTTTGAAGATGAATGGGAAAACTTACTGAAACTTTTATTTTTGGCGCTTGACGAGAGTTGGCCTCTCGCTCCTACGTATCTCCTGGTGCGATGGAGAATTCAAAGCTACGTAGTTCTTGGTTGTCATGGAAAGGTTTTTATTTTTCATCTTTTTAGTGAGTTTTCGAAATAGGACGAGTATTCAGCGAATGATTAAACTAACAGAGGTTATGGGTAATCACCGCTAAGTACTCTTAAAAAATGGGAGTCACCACCACTAGTCAGACGAACAAAAGTTCTGATTGACTGTTAGTATCAACTCGTTTTTTATTTACTCTTTTGAAAGTGGTTTTCGAAAGAGATTGATTGGCACGAATGATCAAACTAACAAAGGTTATGAGTGATCATCGCTTGTTGTTCTTTTGGGAAAAAGACATTGCTACCAATGGCTAGACGAACAAAGGTTCTGATTAGCCACTAGCGACAATGGGTTTGAAAATGATTCTTTTTGTTTGTTTTATGAAAATGATTTGTTTATGGTTGCGAAAAGGATTTTTATTTGTTGCGCTTGACGAGAACGTGACTCGCTCCTACGTATCCCAAATGGGAATCAAAGCGACGTAGTTCTAATGAAAATGTTTTTGAAAGGGTTTGGAAAGGGGAAGAACTTTCATAATGATCAAGCAAGCAAAAGCTTTGAGTGATCATTACTAATAACTCTTGATGGCGTTCATGACAATCAAACAAGCCAAGGCTTTGAGTGATAGTCACTAATAACTTGCATTAGTTAGAAAAGAGTTTGAAAGGTTTTTGGGAAAGGGGTGAAGTTATTATCAATGATTGATTATAAAGTTCAAGCACATTCAATAATCAAGGAATCATGCATATGTTGAACGTTAACCAAGACTAAACATGCCAATACGATCAAAAGATCCACTTATCAAGGATGCAAAGGTAAAGTTCTCAAAACAAATGCGTGTGTGTGTGTAGGAAGGAGTGTATTTACCCTAATGACTCTATGCTACAACAAGCAAGTAGGCTTACGTCTTCATTAGGAGGTCATACAAGTGGAGGGAATGGCACACAATTAGATCAAGACATTTAGGTAGCATCAAAAACAAGTAAACAATTGATCATAGGCATAAAATGATCTTAATTAAACTAATGACATGTGAGCAACGATTTCTCAATAACATGAACAAAGAGGAATTGCATCAAGACTAGGGTAAGCCTATCCTTTGCAATCAACAATATGATCAAGTGCCCAAAGGCTAATAACACCATCAAAGAGAAGGGAGCATCAAGGTTTTGGGTAACCTATCCCTTGCAATACCCCACGAACCCTAAACCATAAACTTAAGTATCTCCTATTTTATTCATTAAGAAATTAAAAGGGGAAGGTTGAATCATCTAAAACCATCCTCACCACTTAGAATATGATGCACTAGGCATAAGTGGGAATCATATGATTTATCATCAACAATGGACAATAATAAAACTAGAATACAAGAGCAAGTAAATAAACACTAAAACCAAGTTGAATCACATAGAGCAATCTTCTCACTTGAATCAAAGTGCCCTAGGCACAAGTGAGAATCAACTTGCCTATCATCAACCACTAGCAATAAGCAAATTAAAATACAAAGATTAGATAAACACGCAACTAAGTTGAATCACATAGAGCAATCCTCTCACTTTGAGAAAAGTGCACTAGGCACTAGTGAGAATCAACTTGCCTATCATCAACCACTAACAATAAGCAAATTAAAATATAAAGATTGAATAAACACACAACTAAGTTGAATCACATAGAGCAATCCTCTCACTTTGAGAAAAGTGCACTAGGCACTAGTGAGAATCAACTTGCCTATCATCAACAATTTACAATAAGCAAATTAAAATGCAAAGATTAAATAAACACACAACTAAGTTGAATCACATAGAGCAATCCTCTCACTTTGAGAAAAGTGCACTAGGCACTAGTGAGAATCAACTTGCCTATCATCAACCACTAATAATAAGCAAATTAAAATACACACAACTAAGTTGAATCACATAGAGCAATCCTCTCACTTTGAGAAAAGTGCACTAGGCACTAGTGAGAATCAACTTGCCTATCATCAACAATTTACAATAAGCAAATTAAAATATAAAGATTGAATAAACACACAACTAAGTTGAATCACATAGAGCAATCCTCTGACTTTGAGAAAAGTGCACTAGGCACTAGTGAGAATCAACTTGCCTATCATCAACAATTTACAATAAGCAAATTAAAACAAGACTTAAATAAAAGAACACATAAACAAAGTTGAATCGCATCTAGCAATCATCAACTACTTAACATAAAGTGCACAAAGCACAAGTAGGAATCATCTTGCTAGATCATCAACAAATATTTGCAAGTGAAGTATGTTGAAAATAACATTAAACACTAAAATCAAATACCGATTGCCAAGATTGTGCATCATCAAGCAAAAAGGAACAACAAAAATTAGCTTAAGAACATATTAACCATAGTATGCGAAATACAAGAAATTAACATCACACAACATGAAACCAATTATTCAAGGGTGAGAGGCACCTTAAACACCCAAGCCTCCCTAAGTGCTTGTCAATAGTGTTTAAGGCTCCTCTCACCAACAACAACAAACTACATTTTAAACAAAATGGTAATGATATGCGAAATGAAAAATGAAGAGAAAAATGGGTTTTAATGCAAAAAGATTGAAGATGATGCAAGGGTTTTAGAGTATACCTTAGATCCTAGCTAGATTATGCAAGAAATTGAGAGCAAGAACACAAATCAACCAAGGACACCAACAAGGAAACCCACGCCCAAAATGAAAATCAAACCCCTCTTGATGAAAGTTCTTGAGTTTTAGTGGAGAATGGAAGTAGTATATGAGAGAGGGATGAAGGGGAGATGGATTGGTGGTGCTTGGATGAAGAAAAATCAAATAAAATGGAGGAGAGGAGGGTGGTATAGCTTCGCATATGAGAGGGAAGGGAGGAGAGGAGAGTGATGTGCTAATTTTAGTGTAGGAGAGAATGAGCCAAAAAGTTGTGATGTGTGGAAAATGAAAGGGTATTTATAGGATTGGTGAAGGGCTAGGGTTAAAATGGTAATCAAGCAATAAAAGGGAATAAATATTCAGCTGAAAATAAAATGGAAATAAATAATTGAACTTGGGCACCAACCAAAGGGGTCATTTTGGTCATTGTTCTTGAGAGGTGCTCTAGGATTGAACTTTGATTTTGAATGGAGGGTTGAGATTACTTATCACATGGATTGAGGGTGGAGAGAAAACACAAAATGGAGAGGGAATGAGGTCATACACGAAAATTAGGAGTTTTTGTTGCACAAAAATTGTTAAGGGCAATTAGGGTTTTGTACACAGAGTTGTAGCCTAGGATTTGATCTAGAATTTTAATCAATGGCTAGGAATACAACTCACATGGATCAAGGGCATGAAGAAACACAAAATGAGGTTAAAAATAGCTGGAAAATTCGGAGCCAAAGAGGCCTTGGTGCCCAAGTTTTTTGCAAGCTTGCCAAAAGATAGTACATTTTGTCTTATATGAGGACACTTCCTTATTTTACCATTTTTGATTATTCTTTTCATGATAATTCCATAAATCTTACCATTTTGGGCCAGGTCTTAGGAAATCAATCATTGGGCCCAAAATTCTATGATATCACCATTCCCAAAATTGATTTGATACCTCTCCTTGAAGGAAATTCCCATTTTACCCTTTCCTTTAAATTTGAGCTTTTATGCAAATGAATAACATCCATGCGCATAAAAAAAATAAAATAAAATCTAATTAAGCACATTCTTCCTCAAATAACTCCCATGATGATTACCCAGTGATTTGTGATGAAAAACCGTTTTTGTTGTGAAATGACCAAAATGCCCTTTTTGACCCTAAAACCCTAATTTATCCAGGAAGTGTATTTCAACTCAAAAAATGATTTTAAAAGCTCTGGAATGACTTTTAGGACTCAAAAATGCAATGCATAATGCTCCTCACTCCTCAATTTACTTACTTTTGTGGAAAATTAGGGTTTTGACCTAAGCCGGACAAAATTGGGGTATGACAAATGCGAAATGTTCCAAACCCTCACTAACCCTCACTACATGCGCCTAAGCCTTGGGCTCATGGATCACGGGCTTTCCTCCAGCTTAAGCCCTATTACTAACACCATCTCCTATTATTCAATTACACACCTCTTAATCCAACGTTAATATAATTACACCAACTAAAATAAATAAAATAAATAATTGAATACCTAAATATTTAATTAAACAATTTAATTAAATATTTGGGCGTTACACCAATGGCTCAGGTATTTTGATGCTCTTGAACTCAGCATTAGCACATTCAGCTAGGATCTTGGCCTGAGATCAGTTGAGGGGGGTATGCTCCGCGAACCTGCGGGGGCGCACCTCACGATGCCCGCCTCCTGCTTCCTTTCGTTCCCGGGTTTCCCGGGCGTCCCCCCTATCGTTACCAACCTTAGCTGCCTCACGGTAAGCCATATCGTCCACTTCATAATCCATGTATTTTTGTGACCTTTGAAGGAATTCGCCCGCGTTCCCGGGTTTGTTGATTCCTACGTCAATCTAGAAAAGACTTCCCTTTCTTAGACCGTCTTTCATTCAAAATAATCTTTGCTTATCTTCCAAATTTCGTACACATGAAGCCTCCTTATTGAAACGCTCAACGTATTCTTAGCATCTCACTATCACGCTGCCTGATGGCCCTCAACACTTCTTCAGATTTGGGTTTCAACCGGGAGGCAGTGAAACGAGCTTTGAACATTCTCCCTAGCTGACTCCATGAGGAGATGGAATTTGGCCTTAGCTCTTGAAACCACTCTAATGCGGAATTTTTGAGAGTGAGGGGGAAGATTTTACAGTGAACAGGCTCCCTGGAGCCTCTATAGCGCATCATCAGGGAGCAGTGTGCCAGATGGCGGTCTGGATCTCCGGTTCCATCATTCATCTTGAGAGCTGGCAGCTTCTCCAAGGCCCTTGGGATTCGACATTCATCCACCCGTCGAGTGAAAGGTCCTTCATCGGAAAACCTTCTTGAGTTTCGAGGGGAGGTGTCTTCATAGTCCAAATCTTGATACCTGCGCCGGTCGGGGGATCTCCTCAATGGTGATCCCCGGTGGTGCCTCCGGTAGGTATTGACCTGGTTCCTTGGCCTCTCACGATAATCAGGGGATGCACGTGAGGAGGTCCTGGAGTGGGAGTCATGAATCTGGTAGGTATCCTCTAGAGGGGATGGAAGGGTCCTTGGAGGCGAGCCTGATCCTTCATGCCTGCGTTGCCGAGGGGGAGATCGATGCACGTGCCTTCGCCTTGTGGGGGAACGATGGACGTGGTGCCTTCGAGGGGGAGACCGATGACGCCTTGAAGCCACCGTTGTCGGAGGAGGCTGCTCAGGCAGGGAAGCCACACGCCTTTCAATCTGCCTTAGGCGAGCTTCCTGCTGCAGCATAGCTTGAGTGCGATTAGCCATGAGATCCAATAGTTGGCTCACATTCGAGGGTTGGGCAGGCTGACTGGTATCCTCGTCAGGCAGGCTAACGACGTTGCCCTCAGGAGTACTCTCTGTTCGGGGTGCGGGTATGGCAACACTTTGAACTCGGGGTCTGCCTCTGGGAGCCATGGAGTAGCAAGAGAAAAATTCAAGGAGTAGTGATGATGTGAAAGATAGATATCTCCCACTGTGGTCACCAATGTTCTGTACCTTGCAGTATTGGGTTGACTGCAGTTGGTAGGTCTCTTGCTGCCAGCAGGAGGTTAGTGTGAGCCCTGGGGGGGGGGGGGGGGGTACCTGCGAAGCCACTCCGACGCTCAAGTCAGTATTGAGAATAGATGAGTGATTTAGCTAGGAATGAGAGTGTGTACCTTATGGAGGCTATGGAAGCCGATATTTATAGGAAATCGTGCCCGTTTGTGGATCGTCGGATCAGTAGAATCGATCTTAACCATTCAAGTGTGATGGCCTTAATTGGGCTTGTATGTTGTGGATATGGGCCGAAATGATTGGGCCAATCCATATCCAATTGCTAAATGCACCTCCTGGTATTGCTGAATGGACCTCCTGGTCCAGTCCAGAACAGTGCCCCTATTGGACGAGCTTCGGCTCCACATGGATGGGTCTTGTGCCCCTATTGGACGAGCTTCAAGCTCCCCATGAATGGGTCTTGTGCCCCTATTAGACGAGCTTTGAGCTCCTAAGGATGGGTCATGTGCCCCTATTACACGAGATGGTACTCCATTGTATTGATTTACTTATTTATTTTTATCATCATTATTATTATTATGGATGTGAAGTATTATTAATTTTTGGTGGACAATGTCATGTCGTGATTATAAGATGCTGTTCATTTTACTCTGGAAAATATTTTGAACTACTTATATTATTTGGAAGACTATTTTCGAAGAACGCGGGTACCATGGTTGATTTTTCCGGTTACCGCACCGGCTGAGAACAATACTTGTTTTGTAACTGTGTGTATTATTCACTAGGATTTGGTATCTCATTAGAGTATTGTTTTCAGAGACTGAGACCGATACTGCTGAGGACGCAGAGATCCGAAGAGTTCAACACCGTCAAGAGAGTAATTTTATTAGCTTAGGTTAATTGCTTGTAAACGAATAGACCTTGTTCGTGACTATGTCACGTTTTTATTTTGGGATTAACTATTAAACGCCCGATTTTGAGGTTTTTCATTATTTATGGATTTTCGATTGTATGGTTTTTTTTGAGGATTTCTCTTAAGTATTATTATTGTTTGGGATTATTAATTTATACGTTGTCAAGTATTTTAGTTATTTAATCATCTATTTTTTTTAGGGTAAAATATGTTTTTAGTCCCTACAAAATCGGCTCCTTCTAAGTTTAATATGGTTTTAGTCCCTACAAATATGTTTTTTTAATATACAATAATTGGACTCATGTAACTCGGCGTTACAGTACACACTGCTCATCGCTCCTACTGATTGAATGGTCCCGTGAAGTGTTCGGATTGCGGCGTGTAACACCCCAATTTTTGTCAAAGACATTTTCTTAATATGTGGTTACTTTTTTTGTATTTTATGATTTAGATCTTTTATATGGTTTTAAGGTCTTATGAGTAATTGAATTTTTAATACATGCTGAATTGATATTTATTTATATTTTTATAAATTATTGTTATATATTATTAATTAGTAATTCTATTTTATTATTTTATAAAATAGTTGTATTTGCAAAATTGGTATTTGGAGAAGTTATTTTGAGTTGAAGAGTTGGTTGTTGGGCCTTACTATTACCCACCCTATCTAATCCTTTTCTTAAAAAAAACCTAGTTTCCACACACTCAAATCTTGCCAGCAGCCACACTTCACTCGGCCCTTCTCCCTTGACAAAACATATTTCTTCATATTTATCTCTTTTTATGTCGCAAATTCAATTCCGACCAACAAATCAGTTAAAAGAATTTGTGCCTTTCACTAAGTTATGCTGTTCCAGTATTCCATGCTACCAACACCTTCCTCAATTTGAGATCCAACCCCTCCACTGAGCTATGATTTTCACGCCACAAAATTAAAGCGATTCATTACATGAATGTTTGAATCAAAAGTTCATTCCTATTGGTTGGTTTATAAATATTCTCAATCATCCGTTCCATGACTTCGTTTAGCAAGTGTTTTGGAGCTAGTTAGGAATGACAATGTCAAAGTCTCTAATCTATGCTATATGTTATCAGTGTTGGTCGAGCAACTCACCAACTTATCCATGTTGGCTCGTAGCTTAAAAACACTGGTATGCATATATATCCTACACCTATCATGTTCTATTCTCATCTTGAAAAGTTATTAGACTTTACAAAATATATTTTATTAGAGATGATTTAACAAGTTACTTTTATTTAATTATATTTATATTTATATATTTATATATATACATATAAGGGTATATATACAAAAGCTTTATTAAAGTTTGATGAATTTTGTGTCTGTACGCTTATATATATTATTATATATGTAATTTTTATATAATTAATATTTTTAGTATATGACTTTTGTACTGTCATTGTTGTTGTTGCACGATTGTACGCATTCGAGTCAATCATTGTCCTGCTGGAATTGATTCACGCTTGAGAACTCGTAATTTGTCTCTGTAGAGATTCGCCCTTGGAAGACGCTTCGATATCAGGTAAGGGTGGGTCTTACCTTATAATAGGGATTATAATGAGGTGTATGTGGGTTGTAGGAATTACATTGATCGCATTGTGTTTTCATTGTTGTTTTGATGTATGCTTGAAAATGTGTGAACTATGAGATGTGTGTAAGAATTTTAGTGCACGCTCAATGTTTAATGAAACTCGTGTTTGATGATGTTTGATGATAATTGAAGTTGTTGTTGATGATTGAGCATATGAAAGTTGGAGAAAATTGAGTTTGAAGGACCCTAGGCGCCATAGGCGCCATTGTTGTTGCCATTATTGTTGTCAATCCATGCTTTGTTGCTGCTGTCTGGGCGCCTGTTGCCTAATTGCTGTGTTTCAGTGTTGCTGCCTTGGTGCAGTGGCGCCTGGGGCGCAGGATCCCTGTGCCTGGGCGCCAAGGGCGCCTAAATTGGGCTGCCCGGTTTGTGTTCCCGAGTTATATTTCTGAGTAATCATGTCATTGGGATGTCGTTATGGTTGAGTTTGGTTGCTAGGATGTATGTTCTGAAAAATCACTGAGATCCCCTCCCCCGGGAGCCATGTTGCTTGTGTGCGTATATAGGGTGTTTGGGGTGAACTTCGAATTCTGGGCATATTTTATCGTGCCATCTTTTGTATTTGCGTGCCCAAATTCAATTTTAAATATTTTGGCTCGAGTGGTTTTATTTTTGCACGTGTCATTTTGGAGTTGTCTCGGTGGGTGTTGCTTGTATGCGTATATAGGGTGTTTTGGGTGAACTTCGAATTCTGGGCATATTTTACCGTGCCATCTTTTGTATTTGCGTGCCCAAATTCAATTTTAAACGTTTTGGCTCGAGTGGTTTTATTTTTTTGCACGTGTCATTTTGAGGTTGTCCTGTTGGCTCCACGTTGAAAAGGATGCACCATAGTCACAGAACATTCTGCCAATTTGCGCCTCACTTGCGCGCCAGTCGCGCGTCACGCGCAAGTCACTGGGCGAATCTGCTGTTCCTAGCCATTTTCAGCACGTGTCTCGGTTTTGTCCCAAATTTGTTTTTGACATATCTTTTGACTCGGGTGTCCGTTTTAAGTGCTTCAAAGTGTGTTTCGAAGCTCGTTCAGTCCTCTATCTGTGTATGCTACTGTAATGTGAAAAATAATTAATTTGGCTGAAAGTTTCTGGACACTTGTATTTTGCTAGTGGTGTGGTAAAGTGACGGTGGGTCTACGGACCGAAAATGTTGGTGATGATTTTAGGCTGCGGTCTTGACGTTGTAATTTATAATGATGACGTGTGTGACTTGGGATTGTGAAAAATTATGCTTATTGGTTGTTCATGGAGTCACATGCATACATTAGGCTGCGGTCTTGACGATGCATTTTTAGGCTGCGGTCTTGATGTTATTTTTCGGCTGCGGTCGCGACGTGCCCAATTGGCTAATGAGAAGTGATAATGGTACCACATGCATTCTGCATCGCATACACACATGCTCATTATTGATAATTACTTTGTTTGGTGTACAATATGACTGTGTGACAAATATATATTGCGGATGTTGATGTTTATTTATCAGTTGGAAATGTTGCTGTATATGAATAAAATATAAATGTATTGCTGTGATTGGTGTAGTCCTTATACTCTAGCATACCGCATATTATAAGCCTTATTATGCGGTTTAGACTCACCCCTTCGTTGTTTATTACTACAGGTAACCATGAGTGAAGGCTTGTCTTCCCTCATTTCTGCGTCGGTCTAGTGCTCTGATACGTTACACTCAGGGGATGGGCGCTAGTTTTCCTTTGTTTGATTATTCGAGTTGTTAAACATTTTCATTGTGATTTTTATGTTGAGGCTGCGTTATGTGTGCTGAGTTTTAATTTTATTCCGCTGCGAGACGTTGTAGTTCCTGTCATGTGGACTGAATAATATGTTGTGGGAACCCCATTCCGTTGTTAAGTGTTACGTATTTTCTTTGATTTATAAAAGGAATTTTATTATGTTGTTGATGTTTGTTTCGAAGAAATGTAGCATCCCGTTTGGATTAGTTGAAAAATAAAATTTTTGAACTCTGATAATTTTTATTTAAATACCGGGTAGAAAATGGGGTGCCTTTTTATGTAACAGCCCAGGTCCAACGCATTGGCCACCCCGGCAGTGTTACCTCACGGTCTTCTCTACCCCGGCGCGCGCTCAATTGGTAGTGGGAGGTGTGTTTAACTTGCACTTATGCCTCAGGTGCAAGGTTCGGTTCCCACGGAAGGCAAAAATTCTACAAGAGGGGTAGAGAAGACCGTGAGGTAATAGTGCCGGGGTGGCCAATGCGTTGGACCTGGGCTGTTACACGGCGAGGTGGGCGGTTCGCTGGCTGCGACGTTGTGAGAAGTCCACTGAACCTTATCATTTAGAGGAAGGAGAAGTCGTAACAAGGTTTCCGTAGGTGAACCTGCGGAAGGATCATTGTCGATGCCTTACATGTAGACCAACTAGTGAACCTGTTTGAATACTTAGGGATGGCTGGGGTGTTTTGCACCATGACCTCCCTTTGGGTGGGGGGTGGCGCGCAATGCGTTCCCCGACGCTCAATGTGCCAAGGAACTAAAATTCGATCAGTGTGCCCTATCGGCCAAGAAACGGTGCTTCGGGGGTGGTGCCTTGTCACTGTTGGGAACTTCAGAGATTGACATTTAAATTATCTTTTAAATAGACTCTCAAACAGAAAAATCCCCATAACCAAAGATAATGCTTTGTTCATGAATCACAAAAGAAGTTTGTGTGTTTACCTCTTGAAGCGAAGAGGAGACAATAGGGATGACCACCAGCACCACGAAATCGCAGCACCTCTACTCAGTCCACGCAAGTAATCACCTTCGGAGTTCTGTGCTAGCAGCTCTAAGAGGAAGGAGGCACCAACTCTTGTATTAGGGTTTGATGAAGTACATCACTTATGTACTCTTCCACTATGTTTGGTGGACCTATTGGGTTTCGTACATTACGAGCCCAATTCATTTTCTCCTTATTTGTTTATTTAATTAAATCGTATTTAATTAAATAAATCTCCGATTAATCACTTTATGCGTGTGACCCTATAGGCATCCACTAAATTGGAAATAATATTATATTAATATTTACATATTATAAACAGTGAGTGGTATCTAGTAATGCATCACTGCTGCCCAATTTATGGAAAAATCGATGGTCCGATTAATACTCTCCTGCGACCACAAATTACCGTGCCGTAATTGTCCCTTCATCCAAATGCCTTAATTGAACACAAGGCATAATTAGTGTCATCCTTGTTATGTTCAACTATTTGTTTCTCGATTCCCGAGTATACGTCCGATTACTACCCAATATCTCATATTGGCCCATTACGGCGTGGCCACTCATATATCACGTATCACTTTATCGAGAGGCCTGAGACATAACTCCTGTTATGCAGCAGGGATGAATTCTATCTACATCACTCACACCCCTCCACATGAGTTATTGCTGGCCCAATAACCACCGTTATGATTGTCCTGCTACAGACAATGTTTGATGGCCTTAAAGTCTACAATTCTTCATGTAGGGATCGTAGTGACTTCAAGTCGAAGGACTACTCACAATGATCGCATGAGAATAACTAATGACACTTGCATAACTATTTTGTAGCATTCTCATAGCGGGTCAATCCTGTACAAATATTACTCCTAATACTTATACCTCTGTGAAGACTTGATATCCCATATCCATGACCCGTGAGATACGATCATCAGTCCACTCACATAATAGTCTCAATGCATTACTGTTGTCCTAATTAACAGTAATACTTGACTACAGATACTTTAAGAATAGTGTCTTTATGTTTAATGGGGTCTCATGATTAAGTCGCACTTAATAATCCATTAAACAAATCAACTATTATAAGGACTTTATTATGTTCTAAATAAATCCACATAATAAATAAAATGCCTAATATTATTATAATAATAAAATTTCTTGATACAAATAATAACCATGAAAAACTGTTGGCCTCTAGGGCTAACTCCAATAACAATGAGACTCGGCCGCCCTCGGCGTTCGAATTGTAGTCTGGAGAAGCGTCCTCAGCGGCGGACTGGGCCCATGTCCCCTGGAAGGGGACGCCAGAGAGGGTGAGAGCCCCGTTGTGCCCGGACCCTGTCGCACCACGAGGCGCGGTCGGTGAGTCAGGTTGTTTGGGAATACAGGCTCAATCAGGCGGTAAATTCCGTCTAAGGCTAAATACAGGCAAGAGACCGATAGAAAAAAAAGTACCGCGAGGGAACGATGAAGAGACTTTGAAAAGAGAGTCAAAGAGTGCCTGAAATTGTCGGGAGGGAAGCAAATGGGGGTCGACGATGTGCCCCGGTCGGATGTGGAATGGTCTGTGGCGGTCTGCCAATCGACTCGGGCTGTTGAAATGCTCGTGGAGCGGTGAGAGCGGATCGCTGCGTGCCGATCGGGGGACAGTCAACTCAGAACTGGTACGGACAAGGGGAATCCGACTGTTTAATTAAAACAATGCATTGCGATGGTCCCTGCGGATGTTGACGCAATATGATTTCTGCCTAGTGCTGAGTATCTAAGTGAAGAAATTCAACCAAGCGCGGTTAAACGGCGGGAGTAACTATGACTCTCTTAAGGTAGCCAAATGCCTCATTATATAATTAGTGACGCGCGGTAGCCGTTTCTCAGGCTCCGTCTCCGGAATCGAACCCTAATTCTCCGCCACCCGTCACCACCATGCTAGCCCACTATCCTACCATCGAAAGTTGATAGGGCAGAAATTTGAATGATGCGTCGCCAGCACAATGGCCGTGCGATCCGACGAGTAATCATGAATCATCAAAGCAACAGGCAGAGCCTGCGTCAACCTTTTATCAAATAAATGCATCCCTTCAAGAAGTCGGGGTTTGTTGCACGTATTAGCTCTAGAATTACTACGGTTATCCGAGCAGTAGATACCATCAAACAAACTATAACTGATTTAATGAGCCATTCGCAGTTTCACAGTCTGAACTAGTTCATACTTACACATGCATGGCTTAATCTTAGAGACAAGCATATGACTACTGGCAGGATCAACCAGGTAACATCCATCATTGACACTGCTCCAATTGCAAGCTTTGCACTAACTTGTGGGAAGGAAACCATTCAAAAAAGGCTGTCATCATTCAAGACAACCGAAAGTAAAGGGACACGACAAGAAAAAGACCCATGTTCACCTCATGCACCGCATTCAAGGATACAACGAGCATGTACGTACCAAAATAGTCACCGCGGAGCGTGATTAAGTGGGCACGCCCAAGTCGCTTGCAAGCCCTCCACGACCCCACCGAAGAGGCCAAGATGGGATGAGTTTAGCAAGCCAAACAAGTGCCTTCAATAGGTAGCCAACATAGGAACCGAAGAAAACACCAAAGCACAAGGCATAAGGTGAGTACTGGAGAGGGTTGCATGCTAACCGTTCGATGCACAAGCATGGAGCCAGCCAGAACAAACAACCCAAATACCACTCACACGCCCACGCGATTGCTGAGACTAAACAACAACGAACAAACCAAACCCCCACTGCCAATGGCATAGCAAGGATATGGAATAATCCGTTGGAGCCTTGTCTGTGGATATCTTGTGTTGCAGGTTAAGTTTTGATGATGTGGTAATCTAAGTCAAAGTGACAAGCGGAACTCTGAGACATAAGAGACTCAAGAAGTAAGTCCGTGTCAAGGGTAGTCACTAGGAAGTTGGGTCGTGTCTTAGGAATGAATTGTTAACCGCTTTTGAGGATCAACTCAAATCACTCATCACACAGCACTCACACAATTAATCTAACTTATGCTCATATTCATAAAAGCATGCTAAATAGGTTAGGCACAAATGTTTACAAGCATAAAATCGATTATGCACTTGGTTTTAAAGAGAAAGGAAGCAAGAAATCTATTATGCACTATGTTTTTAAAAGAACTTGTTTTTGGAAGAAAACAATCGATTCTTGACTTGTTTTGTAAAGCACAAAATCGATTATGAGCTTCATTTTAGAAGCACACAATCGATTGATTTCTTAAAGGTCTTCTTTTCTTATAGCAAGAAATCGATTGTCAAACTCATTTTTAGGAGCAAACAATCGTTCATTCACTTATGAAGTTGTTTTTATTCAAAGCACAAAACCGATTGTCATGCTAAGTGTTCTCAAGCAAACAATCGATTTTTCACTTGTTGAGACAGTATTAGAAATTGTCCCAACGGTCATATTTTTACGAAGTCTATAAATAGGGACCTAGGGCTTCACAAACAACACAACCCAAAATTCACAGAGAAAATTGCAAAACCCTATTAAACTTTTGTTCTTCAAGTTCTTCATCTTTTTGAGCTGATCTCTCTCAAGGGTTAGATTGGGTTGGGAATCTTCAAGTTGTTGTATCCACCTTCATAGAGGTATTTGTTATTTGTTTTGTAATCTGTTTTAATGTTGTAATTGGTTTATACTAGAGAGTGGGGTATCTCTCTAGGGTTCTTGTTTGTACTAGTGAGTGGGGTATCTCTCTAGGGTTTGTGGTTGTAACAAGGGTGGGGTATCTCTTGTTGGTTATAGATCTTGAGGGCTCTTATAATAGGTGGGGTATCCTAGGTGAAGAGTGCCTCAATCTGTAAGGGTTTTAAAGCTCCCGGTTAAGCTTTGTGTTTGTTAGTGGAAAATCTCACAGGGTTGTGGGGACTGGACCTAGCTCACTGGGAGGTGACTGAACCATTATATAATCTACTGTGTTCTTTACTGTTTTTATTTCTTTTTCGTTCGTTCCATAAACCTGCGCGAAAAATTGATCTAAGTCATTAAAAGGGGAAAAGTTTTTAAAATCTCAATTCACCCCCAATCTTGAGACTGAAGCCACTTGGTAACATTGTCCACGCCGCTAAGCATGACAAACTTCAAAAGCCACCCTTTGAAAGCAACAAACCGCAACATGTTTTGCCCAAGACCAAGTAGTGCAAATGAATGCAGTTCAAGGCCGGAACTCATAGGGGCTACGTTAAGGCGACATGTGCACCCACATATACATGTGAATGCATATGGATGCCCCACGCCGCGATGTTTGGGTAACAAACCAGTCACATCACATCATGAGAGAACCCAACACACACAATAAAAACCGTCGGGGCAATGAAAAATGATTGGCAATGCCTCATGGCAAGGAAAAAAATGCAATAAGCAATGGGTAAGGCAAGCGCCCAGGGTAGGAGAATAAAAGGTTAAAAAGAGGAAACTGCATCCCTTTGTGCCAGGACAAGCATCTTTGAACCACAAACAACGTTCCCGGGCTAAAGAGGGACTCGAGTTACCGAAGGGACAGCCCAGTACTTGTTGCTCGTGGGATATCGGTGCTTGAGCAAGGCACGCCGAGAGGGACACTGAAAAAATGGTTGGCATTGAGCAATGGGAAATGCGAAGAGGAAAGAAAACAAAAGGTAGGAAACCACATCACCTTGCGCCTTGACAAGCAACTTTGATCCCTGACCAACGTTCCTGGGTTAAATAGGGACTCGTATTCCCAAAGGGACAGCCCAGTACTTGTTGCTCGTGGGACGCTGATGCCCAACAAGACACGCGGTGAGTGGGGTAGGGTGAAAATGTGAGGCGAAAAAAAATGGTGGGCAAGCTTGCATGGCACGAGAAAAAAGTGTGTCAGCGTGCAAGGGTGGGTGAGGCACTAGCGCCCATGCAACAGGAGCACAGGAACCTGGCGCCCAGGCAACAGACGCGTAAGGAACCTGGCGCCCAGGCAACATTCGCACAGGAACCTGGCGCCCAGGCAACAAGAATGCAAGGCACCTGGCGGCCAGGCAACAAGCACGCAAGGCACCTGCGCCAAGGGCGTGGTGTAGGCGCCTGAGGACAAGGCGCCTATGCACCCAGCACCCATGTTCCCACACAGTGACACACTGAAAGTCAACCACATCACAACGTGCCTCGTGTAACACCCCGATTTTCGTGCATTGTGGCTCTTTTAAATTTTTTTATTGTATTAAGTATTTTAGATTGATAAGACTACATTATTTTAAGTTATTGTGTATTTGAGTTATTAAAATCGGTTGAAAACATATTTAAATGTACTTTATATGCTATTGGTAATATATAATTGTTATTATATATTTATTTTGTTTTTATAAATATTAGTATTTTAGATGGTATGTATTATTAAAAATCATTTTTGGCTATTGAGGTGCTAAAATAATAGTTGTAGTGAAATTGGGCTTTAAATAATGAATTAAAATTGATTTGGGCTCTTGTTTCTCGCATACACCCTCTCTTTCCCTACTTGATGCACCCCTGCCCACTTAACCACTCCACTAGCGCAGCCCATTAAACTGTTTCAGCCAACACCAGTCCATTGGACCCTGATCAGCGCCTGACCCGACCCGATTTCTTTCTTCTTCTTCACCCAGCTCTGCAAATCGCGAACCCTAAGAGCAGCTCACCTCTCCCACGTGTTTTCCATCCATGAGCCACGACCAAGTCCCAAAAATTGACATCCCACTCGAAAATGGTCACTGATTTCGAATATGGCATTGGTTTCTTCTATCGTTGTTCCATTTCGGGATTTGGGTTGTATTTTCAATATTATATTTCAGGTCATTCTAGTTACTGTGTTAAAAAAATGTTTTATCGCCTTAGGCTTTAATGTTCTTATAAATAATGTTTATATGATTTAAGGAGTTGATGACATCTTTTACTTGCGGAAGGTATTTCGAAAATTAATTGCGAATATTATTTTTAAGAAAAAATTTATTCATTTTTCGTACTTTTCTCTTATTATTACTTTCGGGGTAAAGGGTGTCACATTAAGTGGTATCAGAGCAGTTCTGTCCTAACCGGACTGTTTGTGTTGTTTATTGTGCTTTCCGATGTGTGAACTCTGAGTAGAGTTGCATGCTAAACTGGACCCTGCGAGGGGCGATTAGTTCCTTTGATTAGATGAGTACGTCACTTTGCTGATGTTGGCTCTTTGACGCGAGTTGTACCTACAATGGCACTCCAACGCCCAAGTATGTGGGGTGAATTTTGAGCAGAGTAACGATATGTTTTTGTGCATACCCTTTAGCTGAGGTCAGACCCCTATATATATAGCGTCAGAGGCTCTGCAGGCGACCGTCGGATCGCATATGGCTTAATCTCTGTCGTTGATCTGTGAATCTAGGTTGTGTAGCGCTGCTTCACTATTGGCCGCTCGAGGCCGGCCCATTTACTTCAGTGGGCTGCGGCCCAGTCCAGAACAGTTGCCCCCCAGGCCGAAGCCGTCCACATGAACGGGTTCAGGCCTGAGCTGAGGCGACTTGAGCTTATACCCGTTCGGTGGGATCCTTCGTATCCTTGGATGACATGGTTATTTGCCTTTATCTGATCGCCTTCTCTGAGGAGACTTGAGCTTGTTCCCGTTCGACGGCATCCTTCGTGTCCTTGGATGTCGCGGCAATCAGATTCTGACTGATATGACGTAACGTCTTTCGAGGACAATGATGACGTGTAATGATGCGATGGTTCATTTATCGAGGCGTGCTTTTGCAGGGGGAGGCGACGGGTCGCGCCCTTCAACTTCCTGCCTATTCCTCTAATATATATGAGCTTTCCTCATTCCCACTTTAAAGTTTTAGTTAATTGCTCTGAGGGCGACCTTCAGTTTTTCGGCGAACGGTTATCATTGTTCCGGCGAGCGATCTAGTTTCCGTCAAGCGATCTAGTTTCCGGCGAGCGATCTAGTTTCAACCCGTCCTTGCTTTGTATTTCTGGTCGGTCTCTCCAAATCACTTTCAGGTATTTACCTTACTTCCCTTTTTCATTCCAATTCTACATTAGCCGAGGAGGGGGTGTCGGGCTCGGGGTCGACCTTGTCGCCCCTTCCGTTAATCATCTTCCAAGGGTTCTGACTTTTATGCCCCCTCCTCGCAGGGCAATTTTATTCTGGGGCGGACAAAGCAAACCGCTCGTATTTCAGGTGAGTCTCCTGTTGATTTGGCCGAGCAGGTAACTCGCCCGGCCACATGTGAAGCGATGAGTGGTTTCTCATCCGAAGACAGTTCTTACCCTTCTCTCATGAATATATCGAGATCGTCGGGGGATCCTCCCTCCGTGGACATGTCCGATCAAAGCTCTTTTCCAGTAGATTCTACTCCTTCTCCTTCCACTGCGCAGTCGGTCTCCCTAGTATCCGGGAACGGCGTCACTTCGACTAACAACGTAACCGCTCAAGATCAGGGCGTTGACCAAACGAACGAGATACCGGTCGAGCCTGTTGTCGCAGCTGCCCAAGTTGATCGGGGAGAACCGGACTGGAGAAACACTATAGGTGAAAACCGATCTTGTGTTTCTCTGGGCGTTGTTGAAATGGTGCCCTCGATAATCAAGCCAGGGGACGAGTTGCTCTGTTATTACGAGAGGATGATGGGCGATCCCGGGCAACAGTGGAGGGTTGAAGGTCCTGCTGAGACCGAACACGCGGTCGTCGTCCCTTCGACACTTAAATTTACCATGTATACGAATGTCCTTCGTGATGTGGGAATTCGCCCATTTTCACTGTTTTTCAGCGTCAGGTCTTGCGCTACCTGGGGGTCGCCCCGCGTCAGCTGCACCCTAATACTTGGGCGTTTGTCAAGGTGTTTGAGCAATTATTGAGGGTAATTGGGCGTGAGTGTTCTCGCTGCCTTTTCTTCAAGATTTTCGAACTGAGTAGACGGCCTGAAGCCAACAGTAACAGGACTAGGTGGGAGCATTTGAGTATTAAAGGTCATCAGGACTTCAAGCTCTTCAAACCTTATTCAGACTCGTTGAAACCGTGGAAGCATTCTTTCCTATGGGTCGTCCCAGTGTGTGGCGAGGCCTACAAGGCGGTTGCCTCTTTGGATAACCGGGGAAGGGTGACCGGTTTCAAATTTCCTATGGGGTGGACCTATACTCATTACCGTCGTAGTCCGGCCACGTACAAGACTCGAGCCCGTCTTCCCGAGAGCGACTTGGGAACTTTGGAGCTACTCGAAAATATGGCCTCTTGGATGAAGGAGGGGGAATTAAAGTGTTATCAGCTGGCCCGTGTTCGGAGGGATGATGAGTTTAAAGTCGTTCTTGGTGCGAGTGGCTCTTGAGATCTAGTCTTTTTATTCCCTTACTCGTTCATCGTTCTAATCGATTTCTCATTATGTCTTTTGTAGGTAGCATGGCTGGTGTTGGGTTTGAGGAACTGATGAGGAGGGCCAAGAAAGGGAACAAATATCCGCCCATACTCACCCCAGTTGTCACTGTTCCCTCTCTGGATGAGGGTGGAACCACCACGGGGGTGGGGGTGGATGTGGGAGGAGGCTTCTTCTCGCCCATTCACAAGAAAAGGGGTCGTTCTGATCAGGCTGTAGGTACTAGTGGAAAAGGTGTTGAGGTTGACCCACGACTCAAGAAATCAAAACCGGCCAAAGAGAAACATGTTCAAAAGAGGTCGTCCCCTAAACATGACCTGGAAAAATTGTCTGAATCGGATTTGGATCGCTGTCGTCAGAATCCCCTCCTCTTTGCGGCTGACGTGACTAAGGCGGGGGCACGCCTGCTAGCTGAGCTGAAGCAGGGAGAGTGGGATCGGACTGCAGGTAAGCACCTCCTTGCCCAAAACTTGTGGTTGGAGGGGGATAACTTAGATAAAACTGACAAGCTAACTCGTGCTTTCGAATATATTTCAGAGTTACGAGCGGAGCTGGAGTCCACAAAGAAGAAAATGTTGGAGAAAGAGTCCGCCCTAAAGCCAATCGCCGCTGCTCTCGACGAGACTAAGACGTCGCTCTCCCAGGTAACAAAGGAAATGGATGACTTGATGGCCGCCAAAGCTGAGGCGGATGAGAATGTGAAATATGGGGAGCTAAAACTCGGCAGTTTGTCGAACAGGGTTAAGGAGTTGGAAGAGGAGGTTGTCATTCTTCGGAGGAATGTTGAGGATGTGGAGAAAGAGCGAGATTACGTTCATGGGGCTTATGATCAACTGATTGACTCTACGGTGACTTTGTGCCAGGAGCGGGTTGACGAGGCCCTGGCACAAGTTAGATATGTCCATCCTGAACATGAGATCAACCTCAACATTGTCAGTAATGCTCACTCCCTCCGAGGTGGTCATATCGTTCTACTCGTTGAGAGGGACGAGGATGGTAACTTGGTCCAACCTGAGGCCGTGGTTTATGAACGACCTGCCTGACCAAATTTGAAATCTTCGTTTGATTGCCCCGCTGTGGGTTTGTACTTTTATTTGGGGCGGCCTACGATGTCGCCCTTATCTTTGTAATATGTACTTTGGGACCTTATAATTAACGCACTTTTTCTGTATGCCTATTAATCGTGCTTGTTTGATTTTTGACGTAAGATGTTTAATGCCTGTCCATGAGCAGTTTACCGGACCTCTGTCCAGATTGAACCTGCTTCATGGTGGTGCGATCACTAGATTACTTCGTTGGTGACTTGGTTTGTCCAAGCACATTATACCCTACGAGGTGGTTTATTGGACTCAGTTCGGTTTTAACACACCGCGTAAGTAGTTGACCCTACGAGGCCCTAACCCAGCCGAGTCGTCTCACTTGGTTTGCGAACCTGGAGGGGAGAAAAATATAATGAAATAAAGCATTTACACGATGCGATACCAATAAAATAATGCCTCGTCTTATTCATGACAGACGGGAGGGCCTCAATAAAAAACCCTGTGGGAAAAAGAGTGTCCCGCCCGGTTTACATTATCATTGTTTACAATTTAAATAAAATATCTTCTCAAGTTCATGGCATTCCAAGTCCTTGGGATGAATCCTCCATTCAATGTTTCCAGTTGGTAAGCTCCCTTCCCCGTCTTCGTGATGACCCTATAAGGACCCTCCCAATTGGGGGCGAGCTTACATTGAGCAGCATTCTTCTGCCTGATACCGGCTCGTCGGAGGACGAGCTGGCCCAGAACAAAATCTCTCGGGACAACCTTGGCATTGTGCCTCGTGTCCATACCTTGCTTGATCATTGCTTCTCTTAGGGCAGCCTACGAACGGAGTTCTTCAGTTAAATCTAGTTCCTCTCTGATTATCTCTTCATTTTCTGGAGGCAGCTTGGGATTAGTTGTTCTCCAGCTCAATTCTCTGATTTCGACCGGGATAACCGCGTCCGTTCCATAAACTAGTTTGAAGGGAGATTCGCCCGTGGTAGAGTGGGGAGTTGTCCTGTACGCCCATAATACGTACGGGAGTTCTTCTGCCCATTTTCCCTGTGCTTCATCCAACCGCCTTCTCAGCCCACGCAAGATTACCTTGTTTGCGGCCTCCGTCTGACCGTTGGTCTGGGGGTGTTCAACTGAGGTGAAACGCTGTTTCACCCCTAGCTCGGGCAGGTACTCCTGAAAGTTTTTATCAGTGAACTCGGTGCCGTTACCTGAGACCAGCACATTTGGGACTCCGAACCGGACCATTATGTTCTTTTTGAAGAATTTCAAACAGTTTCTGGAGGTGATGGTTGCTAGAGGTTCGGCTTCGACACACTTTGTAAAGTGATCTACCGCCACGAACAAATATTTCAGTTGTCCTGGTGCGACTGCAAATGGACCCAAGAGGTCAATTCCCCACCATCCAAATGGCCACGGTGCGGTCATGAAGTTAAACTCAACTGGAGGGGCGACGTGAACGTCCGCGTGCCTCTGGCACTTGTCACATTTCTTAACTAGCTCACTTGCATCGCCATCCATTGTGGGCCAATAGTATCCTGCCCTGAGTGTCTTTTTTGCTAGAGCTCGTGTCCCTAGATGATTCCCGCATATACCTTCATGGTTCTCCCTTAACACGTAGCCGGCCTCATCCGGTGTTAGACACTTCAGTAATGGCATCGAGAACCCCCTTCGGAACAGTTTCCCTTCAATTACTGAGTAGGACGACGCACGTCTTCCCGTAAGGGCCGTCTTCTTTGGGTCATCTGGTTCCTCTCCGTCCCTAATATACTTTAGGATGGGGTTAATCCAAGTCTCGCTCTGATCGATCATGCAGACATCTGTATTTGGCGTCGCTTCTAGGCGGACACTGGCCTGGGGGAGGATCTTTTGAATCACACTCCTATGATTCCCTGGAGCCTTGGTACTTGCGAGTTTTGAAAGCACATCGGCCCTTGCATTCTCTGATCTGGGATATGTTGGACTTCCGCATGGTCGAACTGCTCAAGCAGCTCTCTTACCTTTGCGAGGTACCTTTGTAAGACTTCATCTTTGGCATCAAATGTTTCTTTGATTTGAGACACTACCAGCAGGGAGTCTGAGTGGAGCTCGACTCTTTGCACTTTAAATTCACGGGCGAGCATGAGACCAGAAACACATGCTTCATATTCCACCTGTTTGTTAGAGGTGGAAAAAGAGAAGGTCAAAGAGACTTCAACCGTCATTCCTTCTGGACTTTCTGAAATCAAACCCGCCTCGCTACATTTGTTGTTAGAGGAGCCTTCCACGTGCAGCCTCCAGGTTGGTTCAACAAATTCGCCCTGGATCGGGGTCATCTCCGCAATGAAATCGGCTAAGATCTACGCCTTGGTAGTCGTCCTGGTTTCATATCTGATCCCGAGTTCCACCACCCATTTGATCATTATTCCCGCTAGATCTAGCCGATGTAAGATCTGCCTAATGGGTTGGTTGGTCCTAAGGACGATCTGGTGAGCCACGAAATACAGCCTCATTCTCTGGGAAGCCACAATCAGGGCCGGGGCTAACTTCTCAATTCTTTGTTACCGGAGCTCTGGTCCCTGGAGTGATTTGCTCACAAAGTATACCGGGTTCTGCTTCAACTCGTTCTCCCGTACTAGCACGGCTGCGAAAGCTTCATCGCTAATGGACAGGTAAAGATATAAGGTTTCCCCGGGCTCGGGTGTATTCAAAATAGGCGGCTGTAGCAAAGCCTCCTTCACTGTAACATCCCTAATTTTTAAAGACTCGTACTATGATGCCTAAGACCGAGTAATTATTTGTGGGAATAATTGGTCGTGTCTCGGGGATTAATAGTCGAGGAAAAGTCCAAAGAAATCCTACTCTACATTTAATTGTGGCTTAATCATAATTTAAATGAACAATTGGAGCGCAAGGGTAAAATGGTCATTTCACTAAATATTATCGGATCAATCTAGTAAGTGGTCAGGGTTGTATTTGTTGGTCGACCCAAGTAATTTAACTAATCAAATTGTTAATGATAGGAAAAGTTGCATGATTGGTTGGGATTAAGTTTGAAGAAGAGTTTAAAAGAGAATTAGAAATAAGTTTCACCTGGTCAAAACATCCATCACTCCTGTTTCCTCTCATTGTTGATCAGTTTCAGAGTTTTAGAAAAAAAGAAAGAGAAAGGAGAGAAGGGATGCGAGAGTGAAGTGAGAAGAAGGAGATCACCACCACACCCCAATGCATGCAAGTATTCTTCCTTCCACTTCATTCCATTTTTCTTCCTCTACCCAACCATGCTAAATTCTGAACCAACATCCCCCTCTAACTCTATCCTCCATTGATGAAGCTTCAAGCTTAAATGAAGAAGATGCAAGTCCAACAAAATTCTGGGTAAAACCCGTTTTACCTGCCTTCATTGTTTTCATCGTATCTCACTGAACACTACTCCGATGATCGTGATTCTTGTACCTCTGAAAACTAGATACAAAGATCTTCATTTTGGGCATAAGAACCATATGATTTCATGGAGAAATGAAGGAGATATCATGTCCCCAATTTACGGTTTCAGAATCAAGCACAATCTTGGACCAGTCACCTTGTCTTGGTAATATCTCCCAAACCACTAGATGCATGCGTGTGAATCCTTGACCATTTGAAAGTAGACGAAATTACCTTCACAATGAGCACCGGTTTGGATAGTTTTGGTCACGGATTGACCAAGTTATGCTTCTTGCAAAAATGAATCCTGTTGCTGGAAAACAGAAAGAAGAAGCTGGAAATGTGATTCGTCGGATTTGGGATTCGAGTTGTCAAGTCGTGCGAGACGTCAATTCTATCCACCAGAGAGGAGGTCAGTAGCAAGAGGAGTGTTGGTTGTTGATTTCAGTTACGGAGGCATTCAGAGCGTGTTCGTGATTATGGGGATTGTTCGAGTGGTTAACGATCCGGTTGTTCGAGCGAGGACGCGACTTCTCAGGGACTCATCAAACCGGTGAGTTCTACTCACGGATTAGGCAAAATTATGTTTTCTGAAATTATAATACATTTTGATTCTCGGCGAAAAACTGATATTGAAAAGAATTTCGGGTCGAAAACCATTTTTGAACAATATCGCGTTTTTACGGTTTTTATCGAAATGTTGAGCATTTTATGAAATTGCGATTTAAACGCTTTCGCTAGAATATAGTCTGGAATGTGGTATATTGAATATGTTTTTAGGTTGGATTATGATCGGAATTCGATTTGGGCGAGAAATGGAAAAGCGGAATGAGAACCGGATTGGAATCGGGAAACAGAACCGGACGCACGGGTTGTGCGCCCCTGGGCACGGACCGTGCGCCCACTTCGCAGATGGGTATTTTAATTTGGTGCATCACGCACGGGTCGTGCGCCCGTGGGCACGGACCGTGCGTGAGCTTCTGTTACCGATCCCCGATTTCTCATTTCGTCGCTCCTTTCGATCCCAAAACCGCTTCTAATCTTCTTCCCAACCAATTTTAAGGATATTGCCTTACTGAAAACCTAATTTTGAACTTGTTCAACTCATGGGTTTGAAAAAGAGCTTTGAAAGCCTATTTGATTGAAAAACCGAAACCCTAGTATATGTGTGGGTACACCGACTGATGGATTGACTAAATATATATATAACTATATATGTCATTGTGTATGATTATAACGCCGGATGTCTAACTATTGAATTCCTCTAAACGGGTTATAGATCGATATGGATATTGTTTATCCAATTATTATGTGATTGATCCTTTGGTGATCGAAAAAATATAAATTATCTAATGAGCTTATGTGATTGTTCCTTTGGTGATCGAAAAGATATAAATTATCTAATGAGCTTATGTGATTGATCCTTTGGTGATCGAAAAGATATAAATTATCGAATGAGCTTATGTGACTGATCCTTTGGTGATCAAAATGAAAAAGAAGATATAAATTATCTAACTCTCGAGAATTGATACTATTGTCATATGTATCGCGTTGGGTGGCGATCCGACAAGTAGCATACTAGGGAGGGTAGTCATGACCCCTTACCTAGGCCCTGAATGTGTTTTGGCGTGGTCAACTCACGGGTTACCGGGATTAGCACTGGATTGCAGTCGGTACGTGTTAAATAAATTCACGAAGTGCGTGGCATTTCGATTATAGCTTGTGATAGCTAATTATCTATATTTGATAACGGTTTAATAAATTGAACCGAGTGTTAGTGAGGGGGCACGGTAGGACTCACTAAGACAAGTTGTCTCACCCAATCCATATTTGTTGTTTCTACAGAGAACCTGTTGTTTTTACAGAGAACAGGTTATAAGGACAACATATTTGTAATCTTCCATCTATGTTTTGCATTCTTCTGATGTAGTCTCTGTATTCGGTCTTATGACTCGAAGTTGTAAAATGTTATTTTTATAGTTTCCGCTGTTTCTTGTAAAGATGTATATCTGAACAGGAATTTTTATACTCTGATTTATACCAAATTGTATATTTAGGTGTTTCTTTATTAAAGAAATACCGGGGTGTTATATTCATAGTGTGTAGTGCGAGGTCACACTCTGGCATCCACTCAAATTGTGTATCTTTCTTCATTACCTTGAAGAGCGGGAGGGATTTGCTAGCGGCTTTTGAAATGAACCGGGAGAGCGCGGCTACCATTCCATTCAATTTTTGGACCTCCTTTTTGCTTGCTGGAGACTTCATCTCTGTTACCACTCTGCATTTGTCAGGGTTCGCTTCAATTCCTCATTCTGTCAAATAAAACCCAAGGAACTTCCCTGCTCGGACTCCGAGCGTGCACTTCTTGGGGGTTGAGCTTAAGTGAATTTCTACGGGCCTCCGCGAACACTTCTCTCAGGTCGTACACATGGCTGGTATCTTGCTTGCTTTTAATGATCATGTCGTCCAGGTACACTTCGACTACCTTGCCGATTTGAGCTTTAAAGACTCTGTTCATCATTCGCTGATTGGTGGCCCCAGCATTCTTCAACCCAAAGGGCATGACCAAGTAACAAGAGTTTCCTCTTGCGGTCATAAACGCAGTCTTTTCTCGATCTGGTGGGTGCATTGCGATCTGATTGTACCCCGAGTATGCCTCCAAAAATGAGAGCAATCGGTAACCACTCGCGCTGTCGACTAACCGGTCCACCCTGGGCACGGGGAAGGCGTCTTTAGGACATGCTCGGTTAAAGTAAGTGTAGTCGATGCACATGCGCCAGTTCCCATTTGCCTTCTTTACCAGGACTACATTTGACAACCATGTTGTGTACTTAATTTCCTTGATGAACCCAGCTTCTAGTAGATCGTCGACCGCTTGTGCTTTCTCTTTCGTTTTGGACCCGTCTTCTGTGGGCGATCCATTTGGCTGCGGGGTAGACTGTCAAGTGGTGGCATGCTACCTCGGATGGAATGCCCGGCATATTGGCCGCACTCCAGGAAAATACATCGGCGTTCTCCCTTAAACACTGGATTAACGAATCTTTCACTTGTGGGGGGAGGTCGCTCCGTACTTTCACCGTTTTCTCTGGGTCGCTCCCCAACTGTATCTAGACGAACTCTCCGTCCGGCTCTGGTCTCTTGATTCTGTTTTGAGTTCCCTAGTTAGGTTATCATCCCCTTCTTGTACGTCACTGTCTGGGTCGTAGCGGGCGTCTAGGTCGGCCACGTTGACTTGGCTCCCGCCCTTACTTACAGTGTCCGCCTTTCTCGCCTCGTACTCTCCTTGTTCTTTTATGCTCATAAAATATCATCGTCGAGCGGCTTGTAAGTCGATCGGGACGGTAACCACCTCATTATTGTCGGAGTAAAACTTCATCTTCAAGTGGACTGTAGAGGTTACTACCCCAAGTTCCCCCAGCGTGGGTCGCCCAATAATGCACTGGTATAGTGATTTGCATGGCAACACAAGGAAATTGGTTTTCACAGTCCTGCACTTTTGCTTCTTCCCGCTATCATCCCCAAACGTTACCATGAGTTCCACCATTCCAAGGGGTGTGGTCGACGATCCGTTGAAGTCTATTAAATCGGAGCCACGATAGGCCTTTAGCTCGCTTTTTGAAATTCGCAGGACATCTATAAGGTCCTCGAAGATGATGTCCACCAAGCTTCCCTAGTCGATAAGGATTCTCCTGACTTCGACGTTTGCCATTACTGCAGTGACAATCAAAGGGACATACTTGTTTGGCTTCCCATCGAGCATGTCATCATCGTTGAACGCCAAGGGTGGTCGATTCGACGGAGCACTGGCAGTGGAGGTTGACGTGACGCTCATTAGCTCTTTCCATCTCCTCTTCTATGGGGAATCCTCCAGTGATCACCATTGCGACAGGGTGTCCTCTTGACCTCCTTTGTTCATTCTCGACCTCATCATCCTCCTCGTCGTCATCTTTTCCGCCTTTGCTGACTTCATTCACAACGGCTTTCCCCCTTCGAGGGGACCGAGCTCCATTCTTCTCCTCTTGTCTACCTGTTTGACCCCTTTTGACATATTGGGTTTGCTTACATTTTCTGATTAGCTCCTCTATGTCGTCCTTGAGGGCCATGCAATTGTTGGTGTCATGCCCACTGCTTCTATGATATCGACAGTATTTTCGGGACGAGCGCTGCCCTTCTGTGAGGACGAGAGGATCAGGTCTCTTGATATCTCTAAATTCCGTGTTCGCGCACTCAGATAGAATTTGGGCATATGAGGCGTTAAGCTTTGTTCGATCGGGGAACTTCCTCTGCCTAAATTCCCTTGATGGTCCTTCCTGATCCCTCCTAGATCCTTGACCCCGGTTCAATTGGGGTTCGCTAGTCGTGCCTGCGACGGCTTGGGTGGCTGTAACAGCCCAAATAATTGATTTAATTATTCTATTAATTGATTTAATTAAGTCATGAGGAAAATAAAATAATTATATAGGTGTTATTATATGTGGGCCTTGGTTGGGTTAGAAATAATTAATTTAAGGGGTGGGGTGTAGCATTTGGGCTTAAGCGGTGGAAGAAGGCCCGTGATCCAAGGGCCCAATATGATAGGCGCATACTTAAGCTAAAAAAATTAGGTTTAGCTCATTTGTGCAAAAGAAAGAAAAAGAATTAGAAGAGAGGAGAGAAGAGAAGAGAAAAGAAACTTGCGAAGAGGAGAGTGAGAAAGAAGGGGTGCGGCGGTGCTAGGGCAAAGGAGGAGGGTCTTTCGTGTGGAACCTAAGGAAGGAGGAGAGCTTGGATCGTTTGTGGTGTTGGTGAATTTCTAGGGTGCCTTGCGAGTTCTTCACTTCCATAAGGTTAGGGGGTTCTTCTTTCCATTCTTAATAGCTTATGTGATGAGTATTGTCTAGGGTTAGGTTCTAGGGTGATTTCTATGAATGATTGGTGTGCTTTGATGTTGTTGCTATGCTGAAATTTATTTGTGCAAAGACATGTTTGATTTGTGTTGAGTGGAGTGCAAATGAATGATGCATGCTAGGTGTTAGTGGTTATGACTGAATGATTTTTGGTGGAAAATGGGATGGCTACTGTTCATATAAGTATTTGGCATTGGTGATTTAATTTGGTGATTTTTTGTTGAGAGGAACTCAAAAAGTGTAGGAGCCTTAGGCGCCCTAGAGTGTTGCTTGTGTTGCTCAAATTCTGCTCCCAGGCGCCCTGCTGCTGGGTGCCAAGAGCTGTGCTGCGCCTGTTGTGTTCTGTTGCTGTCCCAGGCGCTGGGCGCCCTCCTGGGCGCCTGTGTCCCTGTGTTCCCAGTTTTGGTGCTAGGCGCCTTGGCCATGGGCGCCAAGGGCGCCACTGTTGTGTTCGTTTTTTCTCAAAATTCTTTCCGGGTTCTCATATACTGAATAAATGGCTCGTGTAAAATTAATTTTGGAGTCTAATGAGTTGTCCTCCGTGTTGGCCTTAGGCGCCTAGTCCATGGGCGCCAATGTTGCGTGTCATATTTTGCCAAAATTTTTGCTGGGTTCTCATATACTGCATAAATGGCTCGTGTAAAACCAATTTTGGAGTCAAATGAGCTGTTTTCCGTGTTGGCCTTAGGCGCTTAGTGCATGGGCGCCATGTTCCCCTGCGCCAGTTCCTGCGCCAGTTGCGCCAGTCCAGTGTTGCTGCTCCTGGGCGCCCAGCGCCTATGCGCCAGTTTCAGAATGTCTAAGTGTTTTTCCCGATTTTGTTTCAATCATAACTTTTGACTCGGTTATCCAAATTTAACGGTTCAAAATGCGTTTTGAAGCTAATTCCGATGTCTTCTCAAATATTCTGGTCTTAGGCAAAAATGGATTTTTTTCCTGATGGTTCTGGACTGAAGTTGTTCAAGGTGTCTAATTGCAATCTTTATTCACTTTCTCCTATTCCGTGTCAATGTCCTAAAACGGTTTAATTAAATTGGTACTGATTTATTTGGTGAGTTTATTGGTGAGTTTTTTGGTGAGTTTATTGGTGAGTTATTTGGTTAGTTTATGGTGAGTTGATTAAATGGTGAATTGGTGAATTGTATGGTGTGTTGTGGTGCAATGTCATGGCGTCTCATGAACCATGTGCATTATAGGTGAGCAGAGGCTTCGGCCTAATTTTAATTGGTGAGCAGAGGCTTCGGCCTAATTGTATTTGGTGACGGATCCGAGATGCATGTGCCCGTGGAGTTTGGGTTGCATTTCATGCATAACCATACATTTTGTAATGTTGTTTGGAGATTGTAATTTTGATGTGGTTGCTGCCATTGTTGTGAATCGGTGTGCCTAGTTACTTTTCCTATGCAGTGCTTATTCCATATGCTATTAATTATGTAAAGAGACTCACCCTACTGCTTTTATGTTGCTTCTCATGTCGGCAACGTGCAGGTGATAGCGAGTGAAGGTTACCCTTATGCCTTCGTCTGGTAGGGAGTGTCATGCTCTGATACGTAGCACCGGGGGGGCGTCTTATGTTTATGTGTTATTTTATTTGATACTTTTAGACTGTTATTGGTGATGTATTGGATTTGTTTCGAACTTATTATTATTCCGCTGTGGTAGTGACTGTATTTAGTTGATGAGAACTAAACAGGTATTTTATGGTGCTATGTATCTTGTGGCTTTTAGCCGAACTATGCGATTTGAAGTTGTTGATTTAATGGAGTAAATGTAGAACTCTCTTATATTGTTTTCAAAAAAAAAAAAAACTCTGATTTTATTAAATAGTAAGGTTATTAGAAGGGGGTGTTACAGTGGCCATCGCCCTCTCTTCATAATTCATAAATCTCTGAGATCGTCGAAGGAAAGTTTCAAGGTTCGGTGGCTCGTTCACCCCAACTTCTATCTCGAAGAAACCACAAACGCATGTCGTCCTCCAGTCCTCGCACGTTGGCGGCTTCCTTGTTGAATCGTTCAACGTAGTCACGGAGGGTCTCTTCTGGGCCTTGTCTAATTGCCTTTAGGATTGCATGTGATTTGGGCTTTACCCTGGATGCGGTAAAGCGGGCATTGAAAACTCGGACTAGCTGTTCCCAGGACGAGATACTGTTGGGCCTTAACTCGGTGAACCACTCCAAGGCGGGTCCCTCCAGGGTTAATGGGAAGATTTTGCATTTGACCGGCCCATACACCCCTCTGTACTTCATCACCAAATCGAAATACCTCAAGTAGGCGTCTGGGTCCTTCACTCCGATATACATCTTGAGGTCTGGGGGAGGCTTCCCTAGTGCTCGCGGGATGGGATATTCGTTTTCTATGGACGACGATTTATATGAGTAGTATAAAATACTACAATTTTATTGGGATAGTTTTTTGGCTAAAGTGCTCCCGGGGTCCCTTATCTTTATTTAAAGTAACGATTTGGTCCTTTATCTTTTTTTTGTCCCAAATCAGTCCTTTATGTTTTAAATTTTTGACACATAAATCCTTTTCTGTCCCAAATCAGTCCTTTATGTTTCAAATTTTTAACACATAAATCTTTTTTTGACACATAAATCAGCATTGTTAACAGAAAAGGATTTATGTGTCAAAAATTTGAAAGATGAAGGACTTATTTGGGACAATAAAAACATAAAGGACTAATTTGTTACTTTAAATAAAGATAAAGGACCCCGGGAGCACTTTAGCCTAGTTTTTTAATAGGCATGTTAAACTCTTATTATGAATTCATATTACTTGTTTTCGTTCGAATTCATGTTCAAAATTTTATTCCTTCACTTTTTAAATAGAAATAACTAGCAAGCACACATAAAAATTGATTTTCTAAAACAAACACGTTTTCTTGAAAATGATTCTTTATACCCTTTATGGTAATCTTGTAAAAAAAATTACTTTTATACAATTGTATCCAAACATGCTAAAAATCATTTTTTTTTAAAAAGTGATTTTAGTAATGGTAAACAAACGCAAAATAATTTTTGCTTTCACTAAAATCTCTAAAAAATAATCTCTAAATTATTGAATGTCAAAATCCCTAATTTTTTAATTAATAACAAACGGGCCCAAAGACAATCGGGATCACTAAAAATGATTTTTTAGTTAACAAAACTGATTTTCTCGTAAAAAAAATTGTAACAAACAGGCTTTTAGTTTGATCCATCACTCTAGGTCCTTCACTCCGGTATACATCCTGAGGTCTGGGGGAGGCTTCCCCATGTCGTCATCGCTCATCCTCCTACGAGGTGGTCTGTCCTCGGGGCGTAGCCCCCGATGACCACGTCGTTCAGAGGTGGAATCATGGTGACGAGGTCGTGCTGGCGGAGGTTCATTGTAGTATGGAGGGGGGGGGCTTAGAGTCATGAATTACAGAGATAAAAATAACCCGGAAATTAGAGAAATTATTATTCTGAGTCTCACATATGCTGGATTATTGATTTCACATGTGCTTCTTTTGTTGTGGGCTTCATTCATCTCACATATGCTGGATTATTGATTTCCTTTCAAGCCGTGGGCCACTTTTCCTATCACGGCTTGAAAGGAAATCAATAATCCAGCATATGTGAGATGAATGATGCCCACAACAAAAGAAGCACATGATCAACAAACTTGGAGAAAAAGAAATTATGCACACAACCCTAGGCTCGAATGATAAATAGTGCCGCAACACAAAGAATTGGAGGCCGTACACCACACACATAAAAGAGCCGCAACAGTAACAATAACAGAAGAAGCGGTAGGGACGGCAACGCACAGGAGAGGAGAAAAAGAGTTTTTGGGTACCGTTCTTGACACCGTGAAAGAGCTTTGGAGCAGAAAAAGGAGACTGGAGACTCAGAATAATAATTTCTCTAATTTCCGGGTTATTTTTATCTCTGTAATTCATGACTCTAATTTCTATTTTATTGTTCTTTATGACTTTGGATAGCTAAATCCTCTTTTAGGGTCTTAGGTGGATCTTGCCAGTTTAGAGACCTTTATGTTATATTTTATTATTTGAATTCCAGTTTTATTTTAATTAATATTGTCCTATTGTTTTAATCACATAATTAGGATTAGCTACCCTCTGCATGTTCATAGTCAATTAGTTGATCAGCGACCGTACTGCAATTTGTTGGTGGACCTATAGGATAATTGGGGCTATAATTATTGCATGACCAAACCTTAATTTAATCTTCCAATCATTCAACCTTTTTGCTCTTTATACTTTTCTTGAATTTAAAATCTTGCATGACCAAACAATGGTTAATTTAGGAAAAAGAATATTAATCGTGAATGACCAAACGGATTAATAGCTTTAGTAAAGGGATTGGTAATTAAAGAAAATAAAAGAATTCAAGTAGGAATTAGACATAGGGGAATCGAAGCTTGCAAGTGAAACCGTGACCCTAGACCTCTCTCCATTCATTAAATCTAGTATTTTAATTATTGTTATTTATTTCTTTTTACTTGTTTTCATTACAACCCAATTATTAGTTCATCTGAACAATAGACAATCTTGACTAGTTTGGTACTTGTTAATTAATCCCTGTGGAGACGATAATCTTTTATACTACTTCTACGAAAGAGTACACTTGCTCTAAGTGTGTTTTTAACGCAACAGCATTTCAGTCAGGGTGGGAAAGAAGCTCTCCCACTGTGGTCGCCAATGAAATGGACCCTGTGAGTCGCGATTAGCTCCTTTGATTAGATGAGTACGTCACTTTGCTGATGTTGGATCTTTGACTCAGGTGCGAGAGGCGTCGTAGCCTGCCTCGAGTTGTGGTTGGTTACGTTCGGAGCTCTCGTGGGGTGTACCTGCAATGGCACTCCAACGCCCAAGTCAGTGGGGTGAATTTCGAGCAGAGTAACGATATGTTTTTGTGCATACCTTTTAGCTGAGGTCAGACCCCTATATATATAGCGTCAGAGGCTCTGCGGGCGACCGTCGGATCGCATATGGCTTAATCTCCGCCGTTGGTCTATGAATCTAGGTTGTGTAGCGCTGCTTCACTATTGACCGCTCGAGGCCGGCCCAGTTACTTCAGTGGGTTGCGGCCCAGTCTAGAACACATGCATCGCTTGTTTGACTCTTGATAGTCATGAGGCTGACCAAATTAGTTGGTTAAGTTCTCAAGATAATAGGATGAGTAGTAGGTATTCATAGGAAAGAGTATCAATGTTAGAGCTGGTATAAAGATGTTAGAATCCAACCTAGAACCCAAACGAGTCCTTTCCGTTAGACAGAATTTTTTATAGAGCCCGGTTTATTTATTTTTTTTGTCTTGTGTAGTGGTTATTTGCATTACGTGATTTTGTGAGTTAAAATTAAAATATTTATTGAGTCTAGTAATCTTATATTAAACTATTTTTGGATGTTCACAATGTATTTATTTTATTTATTTAATTAAATATTACGATGTCTTACACAAAGTCTTTTGATGTTTCCTTTACTTACTTATTAATGCTCTAGACTTGGTGCTTTGGAGAACTGCTTTGTCAATCATTTAAGGTTGCTACTCTATATGTTATAATTACTGATTTTATTTATTTTCATGTGAGATATATATAATGATTTTTAAATGTTAACTATATTGCTATATTATTTATTTCATTAGTTTTGTTCTATGTGCCTACTTGTCCTTGACTTGTAGCATTGTGAACTTTGTAAATTATTTCGCAACTTCAATGTTAGGTGACGGTGATATTTGATTGTTGACAATATGAGTTTTATGATTTAATTTTGGCTGTCCCTTTTTATTATTAGTTTTACGTGTTTTGAAAGCTAAGAATAACAATATGCATCGAGACTTCTTGTGCACTTCTATGAAAGTAGCTGTTATTGCTAGATGTTTACATGGGTATTTAGTTAAATTAACAATAACTTTTGTATAAAATTAATTTCTATAACGCGTTTGCATTTCTTATTCTCTAGGCTAAGTGTTTTGTGGAGTTATTTTACTAATTGTTTTTAAGTGTTATTCCTAGACTAACATGCTGTAATGCTTGAAAATAATAATTTTCTTAATTAAATGATGCAATTATTGTTTTCTTTTATTGATATCTACAATTAGTTGTAACGATTTTGAACCGTTGGATATATTTATAGGTTATTATTATTTTCATTTACTTTATTTTGTTTCGCTTCAAGATGTGTGATGTTGTGAGCCCAATTGCATATGAAATGTCATGTATTGCACATGTAAAATTTTAAATTTTATTTTATCACTTTAACAGATATTATAGTAGGTATGTGCTAATGAAACTTGCTTTTTGGTTAATTGCGTGAAGACTTTTTGAGAAAGTAATAAAGTAAGATTGGTTAGTTGCACAAGTATACTCTCTATGTATGATGTTTGTACCTTCAAAAAAGTGTTTGCTGCATGTATTTGATTGTACTTTTTTTTGTGATGTGAAACTCATCGAATTTGATAGAATTATACGTTCAGTAAATATCTCAAAGAAAATTTTTACTTATTGTATTTAATTCTTTTAAAACCTAGCTAATCAGTGTTTTAGTTACTTCTTTAAAATTAAAAAAAAATGTTATTGCGGTTGCTTTGAATTTTTCTTAACTTGTATTTAGTATTTATGTTGTCATATATATTTAATTAATTTAATTAATATACTACTAATTATTCTTGTACTTGTACGACTTATGTACATCGTAATTGTTGTGCTTGCATGACTTTTAATTTCTGTTATTATTATTTGTTTTTCATTTTCCTGTTATTATTTGGTTAATGAGTTTGTAGGATCCCCATGTTAGATACTTATGTGTTCATATATGTCGGTTGTCCGACTGTTGCCTGGTGCCAGTGCTAGACAACGCACGGTATGATGTCTGCAAGACACCTGTGCCAAGGGGGTGAAGTCGCCCAGGCCCAAGGCGCCAATGCACCCAGCTACCAAGTGCCCTCATAGGGACATCGAAAGCCAACCACATCACGTCTTGCCATGTCCGGCAAATTTGTCCCACAACCAATTTTCCTGGGCAAGGAAGGGACACGAGTTACCTAGGGACAACCCAGAACTGGGCATGGGCAGGCAGGGTGCTCCCCCTATAGTAGCATAACGAACCAAAGCCACTCCTAGCCCAGCGTCGACACTTTTTTTTTTGGAGACATAAGGCCCTTTTTTGGAGTTCTAGAAGGAATTTTTTTATGCCCTTTACAGGATTGTAAGGACTATTGAGAGGTACAATCCTAGAAATTGAATTTTGAGTTGGATTTTATTCTGGGAGTCCCTAAGAACATTTAGAAGAACTCCAGGAAGGATTTTTCATTTTGAGGTGTGGAACATCTGATTTGAATGTTTTACGAAAATGCACAAAACCGTCATACCGAAAAATATGAGTTTGCACTTGGAGTGTGAATTTTGGTTTCTCTATTTTTCTGGGAGCTACTGGGAACATATGGAATGCCCCCAAAAATTTCCAATTCAATCTACGAAGGGAATAATTTTATATAATTTTTTGTTGAAAATCGGGAAAAACCGAAAAAATACAAAGGTGCGTCTAGAAGTTTCTATTTGACGCCATTATTTTTCTGGGACATCATGGTGTCATGCCCAATGTTTCGACCAAGTTTTTTCCAATTCTTCCAAGCGACCTATTTTTTACATTTTTTGATCCACATACCGTTTTTTTGCGACTACCGTAAAATGCTTCGGATGAGATGCGCTCCACACCAAACTTAACTAGGGACATGGGGAATGAAAATCACAAATAAAAATTGGCGCATGAGGAGAAATTGTCACTCGTGCTTGGGGATTTAGCCGGGCTTGGCATGTGAAATGTCTTGCACACGACGCTTTGTAGAGGCACGGGGCAACACTTGCCTAGGGACGAAGATAATTTCTTTATGGGGTTAGCCAAGTGACAAACTCCAAAGGTGCATTGTCATCGCCTGTGGCATCCCTCGAGAATGGAATCCTTGATATCATGCATCACAACCATCCGGGCCTCGGTATGGGAAAGGAACATCGTGTCTCCATGCCTAGAAAAGTTTCGTCCTTTTATTTTAATTCTTTGATTCTTTCTTTCTTCCTTCCTTCCTTCCTTCCTTCTTTGATATATATATATATATATATATATATATATATATATATATATATATATATATATATATATATATATCAAGGAGCCCTTCCGGGAGCCTTTTGCCTGGGCTCCGGGGTCTTGGGCAGGTTAGGCGGTGCCCTTTATAGTAGCATAACGGACGAAAGCCACTTCTACCCCAACGTCGACACTTTTTTCCGGAGACTTAAGGCCCTTTTTTGGAGTTCTAGAAGGAATTTATTTATGCCCTTATGCAGGATTGTAGAAAATATTGAGAGGTACAATCCTACCAATTTTCATAATTTTTTGACAACCGAGCTATTTATTATTAATTTTTTCGCTTACAATTTGAAAAATACATGAAAAATCATAGAAATTAAATTTTGGCTTCTCTATTTTTCTGGGAGTCCCTAATAACATTTATAAGAACACCAGGAAGGGATTTTTCATTTTGAAGTGTGGAACTCTTGATTTGAATTTTTTACCGAAACGCACAAAACCGTCATACCGAAAAAATATGAATTTGCACTTGGAGTGGGAATTTTGGCTTATCACTTTTTCTGGGAGCTATTGGGAACATATGGAATGCCCCCAAAAATTTCCACTCCATTCTACCAAGGGATCAATTTTATATAAATTTTTGTTGAAAATCGGCAAAAACTGAAAAAAAACAAAGGTGCGTCTAGACGTTTCTTTTTGACGCCATTATTTTTCTGGGACATCATGGTGTCATTCCCAATGTTTCCACCAAGATTTTTCCAATTCTTCGAAGCGACCTATTTTTCACATTTTTTTTTATCAAAATAACGTTGTTTTTGCGACTACTGCAAAATGCTTCGGATGAGATGTGCTACAAACGAAACTTAACTAGGGACAAAGGGAATGAAAACACAACTAAAATATCCTAAGACATTATGCATGAGGATAAATTGGTCTTTTTGTTCGGGTGAGTTGACCATGAGCATGCCTTGCTCATGGCGCTTGTTCCTACCAAGTGACAACGTGGTGCAATGTGCCCAATGTTCCCACCAAGTTTTCTACAATTCTCCCAAGCGGCCGAGCAAGTGGAAACATAGTGCAAGTTCTTGTCCCCGCTCGGTGTAACACCCAAAATAATTTAATTAATTATTTAATTAAATTATTTAAGTGTTGCATTATTATTGTTATATTAACTTATTAATATGTTGTTTTTATTTAAATTGAAGGGAGTGGTGAGGGTAATTCCGGGGTGGTAAGATTGGCCCAAGCCCAAGCCCATTGACTTAGGCCTAGGCGCATGTAACAAGGGTTTGAGACAAGTGTCTCATTTGTGCAAAAAGAAAGAAGGAATTCGAAGAAAAGAGAGAAGAGAGAAGGAAAGGAGTCGCGACTTGAGAGAGAGAAGAGGAAGAAGCGCGGCGGTGCTAGGGCAAGGGAGAGGGTTTTGCGTGGAGCTTCAAGGAGAGGAGAGCTTGGATTGGCGATTTCCTTGGTGGCTTGCTAGAGGCCTTGTTGGCTCCTTCAATTCTAAAGGTTAGGGGGCTCTCTCTTACACTCGTAATAACCTATAAGATTAGAAATCATATGAGTTAGGGTTTAGGAATAACTAGTTGCTTGATTTTGGCGTTGTTGAATGATTTGTGGTGTTGTCTCATGTCATATATGACGTTGCATTTAAATTGGTGATGCTATGTTGATGGGTGATGAGATGAATTATGATTGCTAATTTCGTATGTAAGGGTGAGGTTCGTATTTTATAAAGATTGATATGAGGGATTGTATGTGGATTGGGTTGGTAGTGACCATGCATGTGTAATATCCATTATGTGTATGATGAAATGTTCACAATGATATATTGATTGGTGTTGCCTTATATTGATTTGTGTTGCCCTATATTGATTTGTAATTGTCATGATCATGACTGAAAAAAAAAAAAATTAAGTTTGATGTGCTGAATGGGGCGCCTAGGCGCCCAGCCATTGGAATCCTTGTTGTTGTTGCTGAAAAGGGCGCCCTAGGCACCCAGGTCCCGTAAATCTGTGTATGCCTAGCTTGTCCATGTGTTCAATTTCGTTTCTGAGTAGCCCTGGCAGTGGCGCCCTAGGGGCCCATGTGCGTGTGTGCTGTTTTTGTTTTTAAATATTGCTGTTGCTGTTTTCTTCAAATGATGTTGTTGCTGTTTTTTTAAAGGGGTTGCTGTTGCTGTTTTATTTCTAAAGTTGCTGTCACTGTTTTAGTTAAATGTTGCTGTTGCTGTTTTTATTTAAATGTTGCTGCTGCTGTTTTTATCTAAATGTTGCTGTTGCTGTTTTAGTTAAATGTTGTTGTTGCTGTTTTAGTTAAATGTTGTTGTTGCTGTTTTTATTTAAATGTTGCTGTTGCTGTTTTTATTTAAATGTTGTTGTTGCTGTTTTAGTTAAATGTTGCTGTTGCCGTTTTTCAAATGTTGCTGTTGCTGTTTTATTTCTAAAATTGTTGTCACTGTCTTTCAAATGTTGCTGTGCTGTTATATTATTGTGGTGCTGTTTTAGTCCTTTGTGACAATTAATCCATAATTACTTGGTGAACGGTGTAATTGGTGAGATAATGGTGATATATATAATGGTGAGATAAATTATTGGTGAGTTAATAAAATCATTGGTGAGCTAATTAAATTACTGGTGAGTATGCTATTGCATTATTTTGGTGTGTATGGTGCATTTTCCATGGCGTCACATAATCATGTGCATTTACCGGTGAGCAGAAGGCTTCGGCCTTATGATAAATAATTGGTGAGCAGAAGGCTTCGGCCTTATTTTGGTGAGTGCCCTCAAGGCTATTATTAAGGTGATGATGGATCCACATGCATATGTCCTAAGAGTTGAGTTGCATTTCATGCACTAAACATACATTCGGTGTTGCTTTATGGTGATTGTAAATTAATGATGTATGTTGATGCTGCTGTGAACTGGTGTTTTCTATTTGCCTTCTCTAGTATGATGCTTATCGTATATGTTATTATTTATGTAAAGAGACTCACCCTACTGCTTTTATGTTGCTTCTCATGTCGGCAACGTGCAGGTGATAGCGAGTGAAGGTGATCTAGTACCTTCTTTCTAGTTGGTTGAGTCTGCTCTGATACGTAGCACCGGGGGGGGCGTCTTAGTTTACTTATTTTATTTAATTGATGTCTTTCGACTGTTTATTTGGTGATGTAATTGAACACCTTGAGATTCGATGTTATTCCGCTGCGATGGTTTTTATACTGTGTTGATGTAAACTAAATAGGATGTTTATGCTGACTGTGGCGCTATGTATCACGTACTTATTGTCTTTATGAATTAAGTAGCGTTACTATATATATGTTGTTGACGTAAATGTGGCACCCTCTTGTGGTTGCATTAAAAAGTTTTTGAAAGCTTTGATTTTAAATTAATTAAATTCTAGTTGATTAGAAGGGGGTGTTACATTAGTGGTATCAGAGCAGTTCGGTCTGTCCGACCAAGTTGTTGAGTCTTTAGTTTTATAATCCTCGAGTCTTGTTACTCGTTCTAACTTGAATCTTGTTTCAGTGATTAGTTGAAATGGCCGGAAGAAATGATGCTGCTCTGCAAGCAATGGCTCAGGCTGTGGGAAATCAGCAGGTTGCTGCTGATGCTGGTGCTCGTAATTTGGCCACGTTCCAAAGGTAGAATCCACCCACTTTCAAGGGTCGGTATGATCCTAATGGAGCTCTGGCACGGTTAAAGGAGATTGAAAGAATTTTTCGGGTTATGGATTGTACGCCTGCTCAGAAGGTGAGGTTTGGTACTCACATGCTGGCTGAGGAAGCTGATGATTGGTGGCTTGAGGCTCTACAGAGGTTGGAAGCTGCTGGTGAAGAAATCACATGGGATGTCTTCAAGAGAGAATTTATGAGGAAGTATTACCCAGAAGATGTGAGAGGGAAGAAGGAAATTGAATTTCTTGAATTGAAGCAGGGGAAACAAGTCTGTGGCCGAGTATGCGGCGAAATTTGTGGAATTGGCTAAGTTCTACCCTCATTATAATAATGATGCTAATTCTGAATTTTCGAAATGTATTAAGTTTGAAAATGGTCTGAGGCATGACATCAAGAAGGCAATTGGTTACCAAAAGATTCGGGTGTTTGCTGATTTGGTTGACAGTTGTAGGATTTTTGAAGAGGATAGCAATGCTTCCTATAAGATTGTGAAAGAGAAGAGAGGTCCTCAGTATCGTGGGAAGCCCTATGATGTTTCTGGTGGTGGGAGTAAGTGGAAAGCGGGTTCAGGCAAGAAGCCAAGTGGGGGAGATGCCCCTGCGAACATTGTGTGCTACAAGTGTAGTAAGCCCGGTCATAAGAGTTTTGATTGCCCGGTTAACAAGTGTTTCAATTGTGGCAGAGAAGGTCACATAGCTGCTAATTGTGAGAAGAAGGATGTTGTTTGCTACAACTGCGGAGAGGTGGGGCATATTAGTACCAAGTGCTCCAAGCCAGAGAAGGAGAAGGTTAGTGGGAAGGTGTTTGCTCTTGCGGGGACTGAGACGGCTAATGAGATCAGAGGTACGTGTTTCATTAATGGTACTCCGTTGCTTGCTATTGTTAATATTGGTGCTACGCATTCCTTTATTGCTGCTGTGTTTGCTGATTAGTTGAATCTAGTGTTGTCTGTTATGATGAGGGAAATGGTCATTGATACTCCAGCTAAGGGCTCGGTGACTACTTCTCTCGTGTGTGCTAAGTGTCCTTTATCAGTTTTCGGTAGGGACTTTATGGATGATTTGATTTTCTTGCCGTTAGATGGGTTAGATGTTATCTTGGGGATGGACTGGTTGGTGAATAACCATGTTCATATCAATTGTTTTGATAAGTCTGTGAGTTTCTCTTCTCCGGTCGAAGAGGAATCAGTTTTGCTGCCTGCTGGCCAATTGCATAAAGTAATGAGAGAGGAAGTTAAGCTGTTTGCTTTGATGGCGTCGTTGTCTATGGAGAGCCAAGCTAAGATTGATGAGTTGCCGGTAGTGTGTGAATTTTCTGAAGTGTTTTCCTGATGAAATTCCTGATGTGCCACCTGAGAGAGAGGTAGAGTTTGCTATTGATCTAGTACCTGGTACTAGACCTGTGTCTATGGCACCGTATAGAATGTCGGCGTCTGAGTTGTCTGAGTTGAAGAAGAAGCTTGAGGACTTGCTTGAAAAGAAGTTCATAAGACCAAGTGTGTCGCCGTGGGGAGCTCCGGTGTTGCTGGTAAAGAAGAAAGATGGGAGTATGAGACTTTGCATTGACTATCGACAGTTGAACAAAGTGACAATAAAGAATAAGTATCCGCTTCCAAGGCTTGATGAATTGATGGATCAATTGGTGGGTGCCCGCGTGTTTAGTAAGATTGATTTGAGGTCGGGCTACCATCAAATTGAAGTGAAGGATGAAGATATTCCTAAGACGGCGTTCAGGACTCGGTATGGTCACTACGAGTATTCGGTGATGCCATTCGGTGTTACGAATGCTCCGGGGGTATTCATGGAATATATGAATCGTATTTTTCATGAGTATTTGGATCGTTTCTTAGTGGTTTTCATTGATGATATTTTGGTTTATTCTAAGTCAGAGGAGGAGCATGTTGAACATTTGAAGTCAGTGTTGGAGATCTTGAGGGATAGGAAGTTGTATGCTAAGCTATCTAAGTGTGAATTCTGGTTGAAGGAAGTAAGCTTTCTAGGTCATATCATTTCGGGTGATGGTATTGCAGTAGATCCATCCAAAGTTGATGTCGTGTTGCAGTGGGAGGTTCCTAAGTCGGTTACGGAGATTAGAAGTTTTCTGGGGCTAGCCGGTTATTATCGAAGATTCATAGAAGGGTTTTCTAAGTTGGCACTTCCGCTAACTCAGTTGACTTGTAAATGGAAGGCGTTTGTTTGGGATTCTCGGTGTAAGGAAAATTTTAATGAATTGAAGAAAAGGTTGACAACGTCCCCTATTTTGACGTTGCCTAAGTCAGGAGAGCCTTTTGTAGTGTATTGTGATGCTTCTAAGATGGGACAAGGAGGTGTTCTTATGCAAAATGGTAAGGTAGTTGCTTATGCGTCCAGACAGTTGAGGACTCATGAGAAGAACTACCCTACTCATGATTTGGAGCTTGCGGCAGTTGTATTTGCTTTGAAGATTTGGAGGCATTATCTGTATGGTTCTAAATTTGAAGTGTTCAGTGATCATAAAGGTTTGCAGTATTTGTTTGATCAGAAAGATTTGAATATGAGGCAAAGGAGATGGTTAGAATTGTTGAAAGATTATGACTTCAGTTTGAATTATCATCCGGGAAAGGCTAATGTTGTAGCCGATGCTTTGAGTCGGAAGTCGTTGCATGTATCAGCAATGATGGTGAAGGAACTTGAATTGGTTGAGCAGTTCAGAGACATGAGTTTGGTCTGTGAAGTAACACCTCAGAGTGTTAGACTAGGAATGTTGAAGATTCATAATGAATTTTTAGATGTCATTCGAGAGGCTCAGAAGCGAGATATCAAGCTAGTTGAATTGGCGGTTGGGATTGATCATTCCGAAAATAAAGACTATGAGATTGATGCGCAAGATGTGTTGAGATACCGTGGAAGGATTTGTATTCCGAGTGATGAGGAGATTAAGAAGGCAATTCTTGAAGAAGGGCACCGGAGTAAGTTGAGTATCCATCCGGGAGCCACAAAAATGTATCAAGACTTGAAGAAGCTGTTTTGGTGGCCTGGTATGAAGAGGGATGTAGCTCAGTTTGTGTATGCGTGTTTGACTTGCCAGAAGTCGAAAGTGGAGCATCAGAAGCCTGCAGGGTTGATGCAACCGTTAGAGATTCCGGAATGGAAGTGGGATAGCATTTCCATGGATTTTGTGACTAATTTGCCTAATACCGTAAGAGGATTTGATGCTATTTGGGTGATTGTTGACAGATTGACAAAGTCTGCCCACTTTTTGCCAATTAGTATTACTTATTCGGTTCTGAAGTTGGCAGAAATTTATGTTAAGACGATTGTGAAGTTGCATGGTGTTCCTTTGAGTATTGTGTCTGATAGAGATCCTAGATTTACTTCTGAGTTTTGGAAAAGTTTGCAAGAGGCTTTAGGTTCTAAGTTGAGGTTGAGCTCAGCGTATCATCCGCAGACAGATGGTCAGACGGAGAGGACTATTCAGTCATTAGAGGACTTGTTGAGGGCTTGTGTGCTTGAACAAGGAGGTTCGTGGGATTCTCATCTTCCATTGATAGAGTTTACCTATAACAACAGTTATCATTCTAGTATTGGGATGGCGCCTTTTGAAGCATTGTATGGTAGAAGATGTAGGACTCCTCTGTGTTGGTATGAATCGGGAGAGAGTGTGGTACTTGGTCCTGAGATTGTTCGTGAGACCACGGAGAAAGTGAAAATGATTCGTGAGAAGATGAAGGCTTCGCAGAGTAGACAAAAGAGTTATCATGATAAGAGAAGGAAGGATTTGGAGGTTCAAGCCGGTGATCATGTGTTCCTGAGAGTCACTCTGATGACTGGTGTTGGTCGTGCCTTGAAGTCTAAGAAGTTAACTCCTCGCTTTATTGGTCCGTGTCAAATTTTGGAGAGGGTTGGGAAAGTTGCTTATCGGGTGGCTCTGCCACCTAATCTTTCGAACTTGCATGATGTATTTCACGTGTCCCAGTTGCGGAAGTATGTTCCTGACCCGTCTCATGTGGTTCAAATGGATGATGTGGAGGTGAGGGAGAACCTCACTGTGGAGACAATGCCGGTTAGAATTGAAGATCGTGAGGTGAAAGTGTTAAGAGGTAAAGAGATCAATTTGGTGAAAGTGGTTTGGTTGGGAGCCGTTGGCGAAAGCATGACTTGGGAGTTGGAGAGTAAGATGAAGGAAGCATATCCAGAGTTGTTTGATTCAGGTAATTTCGAGGACGAAATTTTCTAAGTGGGGGAGAGTTGTAACACCCAAAATAATTTAATTAATTATTTAATTAAATTATTTAAGTGTTGCATTATTATTGTTATATTAACTTATTAATATGTTGTTTTTATTTAAATTGAAGGGAGTGGTGATGGTAATTCCGGGGTGGTAAGATTGGCCCAAGCCCATTGACTTAAGCCTAGGCGCATGTAACAAGGGTTTGAGACAAGTGTCTCATTTGTGCAAAAAGAAAGAAGGAATTCGAAGAAAAGAGAGAAGAGAGAAGGAAAGGAGTCGCGACTTGAGAAAGAGAAGAGGAAGAGGCGCGGCGGTGCTAGGGCAAGGGAGAGGGTTTTGTGTGGAGCTTCAAGGAGAGGAGAGCTTGGATTGGCGATTTCCTTGGTGGCTTGCTAGAGGTCTTGTTGGCTCCTTCAATTCTAAAGGTTAGGGGGCTCTCTCTTACACTCATAATAACCTATAAGATTAGAAATCATATGAGTTAGGGTTTAGGAATAACTAGTTGCTTGATTTTGACGTTGTTGATTGATTTGTGGTGTTGTCTCATGTCATATATGACGTTGCATTTAAATTGGTGATGCTATGTTGATGGGTGATGAGAAGAATTATGATTGCTAATTTCGTATGTAAGGGTGAGATTCATATTTTATAAAGATTGATATGAGGGATTGTATGTGGATTGGGTTGGTAGTGACCATGCATGTGTAATATCCATTATGTGTATGATGAAATGTTCACAATGATATATTGATTGGTGTTGCCTTATATCGATTTGTGTTGCCCTATATTGATTTGTAATTGTCATGATCATGAATGAAAAAAAAAAATTAAGTTTGATGTGCTGAATGGGGCGCCTAGGCGCCCAGCCATTGGAATCCTTGTTGTTGTTGCTGAAAAGGGCGCCCTAGGCGCCCAGGTCCCATAAATCTGTGTCTATGTCTGAGTCTTTTTTGGTGTGCAGAATTGGGCGCCCGGTGCATGGGCGCCATGCTCGTGTACGGATTAGAGCCCCTATGTTGCTGGAACTTTCTCCCCTTAGTCCTGTGTATGCCTAGCTTGTCCATGTGTTCAATTTCGTTTTTGAGTAGCCCTGGCAGTGGCGCCCTAGGGGCCCATGTGCGTGTGTGTTGTTTTTGTTTTTAAATATTGTTGTTGCTGTTTTCTTCAAATGATGTTGTTGCTGTTTTTTTAAAGGGGTTGCTGTTGCTGTTTTATTTCTTAAGTTGCTGTCACTATTTTAGTTAAATGTTGTTGTTTCTGTTTTTATTTAAATGTTGCTGCTGCTGTTTTTATCTAAATGTTGCTGTTGCTGTTTTAGTTAAATGTTGTTGTTGCTGTTTAGTTAAATGTTGTTGTTGTTGTTTTTATTTAAATGTTGCTGTTGCTGTTTTTATTTAAATGTTGCTGTTGCTGTTTTAGTTTAATGTTGTTGTTGCCGTTTTTCAAATGTTGCTGTTGCTGTTTTATTTCTAAAATTGTTGTCACTGTCTTTCAAATGTTGCTGTGCTGTTATATTATTGTGGTGCTGTTTTAGTCCTTTGTGACAATTAATCCATAATTACTTGGTGAACGGTGTAATTGGTGAGATAATGGTGATATATATAATGGTGAGATAAATTATTGGTGAGTTAATAAAATCATTGGTGAGCTAATTAAATTACTGGTGAGTATGCTATTGCATTATTTTGGTGTGTATGGTGCATTTTCCATGGCGTCACATAATCATGTGCATTTACCGGTGAGCAGAAGGCTTCGGCCTTATGATAAATAATTGGTGAGCAGAAGGCTTCGGCCTTATTTTGGTGAGTGCCCTCAAGGCTATTATTAAGGTGATGATGGATCCACATGCATATGTCCTAAGAGTTGAGTTGCATTTCATGCACTAAACATACATTCGGTGTTGCTTTATGGTGATTGTAAATTAATGATGTATGTTGATGCTGCTGTGAACTGGTGTTTTCTATTTGCCTTCTCTAGTATGATGCTTATCGTATATGTTATTATTTATGTAAAGAGACTCACCCTACTGCTTTTATGTTGCTTCTCATGTCGGCAACGTGCAGGTGATAGCGAGTGAAGGTGATCTAGTACCTTCTTTCTAGTTGGTTGAGTCTGCTCTGATACGTAGCACCGGGGGGGGGGGGGCGTCTTAGTTTACTTATTTTATTTAATTGATGTCTTTAGACTGTTTATTTGGTGATGTAATTGAACACCTTGAGATTCGATGTTATTCCGCTGCGATGGTTTTTATACTGTGTTGATGTAAACTAAATAGGATGTTTATGCTGACTGTGGCGCTATGTATCACGTACTTATTGTCTTTATGAATTAAGTAGCGTTACTATATATATGTTGTTGACGTAAATGTGGCACCCTCTTGTGGTTGCATTAAAAAGTTTTTGAAAGCTTTGATTTTAAATTAATTAAATTCTAGTTGATTAGAAGGGGGTGTTACACTCTGGCTTTTTTTTCCCGACTACCGATCCCCATAATGCATCGTGTTTCTCCATGGGTTATACAACTCGCACCCATGCACCACAAGTTGAAACATCAGAGGCGCATAGTCTCCGTCATGGGACTAGCGCTCTAAACCCTTAGAACCCTTGGGAGGGGGGGACAAATCGAAGCGACAAGGGCTGAATCTTAGTGAATCGTGGCCGCAAGGCCACTCTGCCACTTACAATACCCCATCGCGTAGTTAAGTCGTCAGCAAAGGATTCTACCCGCCGCTCAATTGGAATAGCGCTTCAAGGTGTCTCGCAAGGCGCATCCACCTTGCGAGAGTCACCGACGGCACGTTCCTCTGGGGGGCCAAGGCCCCCTACTGTTGGTCGGCAAGCGAACGGTGGGCGCACACATTGCTTCTAGCCCAGATTCTGACTTAGAGGCGTTCAGTCGTAATCCAACGCAAGGTAGCTTCGCACCACTGGCTTTAGAACCAAGCGCGATGACCAATTGGGCGAATTAACGGTTCCTCTCGTAGGGTAAAACTAACCTGTCTCACGACGGTCTAAACTCAGCTCACGTTCCCTACTGGTGGGTGAACAATCCAACACTTGGTGAATTCTGCTTCATAATGATAGGAAGAGCCGACGTCGAAGGATCAAAAAGAAACGTCGCTATGAACGTTTGGCTACCACAAGCTAGTTATCCCTGTGAATTGAGATTTAAAAACTTTTGAAATTGTTTTCCCCTTTTCAATGACTTAGATTAATTTTCGCGCAGGTTAAGTGGAAGCGAATGAATTAGAAAATAAAGCAATAAAGAACACAGCAAATTTATACTGGTTCGGTCACCTCACAGTGACCTACGTCCAGTCCTCACACCCTTGTGAGATTTTCCACTAACACAACAAGGCTTACGGGTGCCTTGGAAACCTTTACAGACTCAGGTACTCTTCTCCTAGGATACCCCATCTATGAAGAGCCCTCAAATCTATTACAACAATAACAAGAGATACCCCACCCCTGTTACAACCAGCTGCCCCAAGAAGAAACCCCACTTCCTAGTACAAACAGCTACCCTAGAGAGATACCCCACTCCCTAGTACAAATCACAACAAATAAACAATTACAAAAGTAAAGACCAAAATACCTCTAGTGTAGGCAGATATTACAACATGAAGATTCCAACCCCGACTAACCCTTGCAAGAGATCAGCTCTAACGGACCAACAGTATGTGAAGAGCAGAAATGAAAATGTAAAGGGTTTTTCGAAATGATGCAATTTGATCGTGAAATGGGTTGTGAGAAATGAAAAGTACGAAGCCTCTATTTATAGGCTATGAGAAAAATATATGATAGAATCGATTAAGTGCCTGGCTTGTCTAAGAATAATAATCGATTGTTTGCCTAACTAGATCTAGGATGAGAAATCGATTATGTGTTTGTTTGAAAATAGATGAAATCGATTTTGTGCTTCTTTAAAAGATAAAAATCGATTATATGCTTCGTTAACATAAAGATGAAATCGATTATGTGCTTGAGACATTCTAAGTGTATAATCGATTCTTCCTTGCTTGTAAAAAGGTGCCAATCGAACATGGCTTGAGTCAGCCAAGGAATCGATTAGGTGCTATTTGCAAAATGTTGTGAATCGATTCTTTCTTTTTGAAAACACTTGAGAATTGATTTTATACTTGGTAAAATCGATTATGCACTTTCACATTTAGTTAGAAATCGATTTTAATGGTTTTTCAAAAATGCTTTTTGTGTTTACGTGTGCATGCATGCATTTTGAAAAACAAGTGAAGACGTGAGACATTTAGAGATGAGCTGACCCTCGGAAGAGCTTACACTTTTTCCTAAGACAATCCCAAACCCTAAGGACTACCCTTATTTCTTGAGACTTCAATTCTTGAGCTTGATTGTCTTGGAGTGTGACTTTAGATACTTTGTCACTTTCATCAACTTTGGCCATCAACTGTGGCTTTGTCTTTTTCATCATCAAAACCTAACCTGCAATATAAGTTACCTTCAGTACAAGATATCCACATTCTCCCCCTTTTTGATGATGACAAAACTTTACTCATCTTAAGGTGGGAGGTTAGTTCATCAAAAAAATAATAATGCATACATAAATGTGATTATACTCCCCCTTACTTGATGCTACCCCTGTTTCATTTACTATATGCATAGTGACAATATTTCTCCCCCTTTTTGTCATGATCAAAAGGGTCGACATATGATAAAGTTTGCGAATCTAAACAGCATAAAAAAAATTATTTAACCATTGCAGATAATAAACAAAAAGTCCATCAAACGAATCATAGATCACAAGTCATATGCTAGATAAGGAAAGGTTACGCCGACATGGCACAAAATATAAAAGGAATGGCGACTCATAGTTTTATCTAAGGATTTTGCATCCAATACGAGAAGGAACTGTCACGGGTCTCAAATTCTGTCAACCGGTTGTTTAAAGCAGCAATTTCGCGTCTGTGGGTCTCTCTAGAAGTGATGATTTCTTGTTTCAATTCTTCATGCATTTCGCGCTGCTCATCTTGAAAGATGTTGAGTGCAACAAAGAAGTGATCAAGGGCGGTAGAGGAGGTGGCAGCTGCAGCAGTAGAGTTGTTTGTGTTGGGCTGTGCAGCCTCAGGTATTGTAGAGTGCGTATTGGAACCAGGTGGCCTATTTGGATCAAATTCTTGGGAGGATGCTATACTAATGGTGGCATGATACCATGTATCTCCATTTTGAATGTAGTTCATTTGATTTATGGTGGAGGAGCCGATCATGTGATAGGCTGCTTTTCCTTTTAGAATTTTCTCTCCTAAGAATGGGATGTTGAAGTGGTGTAGGACTTTTGTGATGAGAACACAATATGGAAGGGATGAGTCACTGGAATTTTTGTGTTTCATCATGTGGTTTACAATCAGATGTGCCCAGTTTATGCTTTTCTGGTGTTTAATGCCCCAAAGTAATGTCACTTCATCACAGGTTACCTGAGCTAGGTTTGAGGTTTTGGGAAGGATGATCCGAACAATGATGTAGTGCAGGAGCCTATTTTGGATTGAGAGGGATTTGGCTAATATAGGTCGTTTTCCAACATCAGCCAGGGCGTGACAGATTGATACACACGCGTCTCCAAGGTTTAACTCGGTCCAAGACATCGGAGGAGACATTTGGATCAATTTCTCACCATCACAAGGTAGACTTGTAATGTTGCTAAACTGAGCCAGGGTGAGATGGATTCTAGTTCCTTTTAATTCGGCTGACAGAGTTTCCGTTTTGGCGTTGTAGCTTAGCGTGGTGTAGAAGGCTTTAACTGCGTCTGGAACAACTGGTCCCGTTGTAGTTAGGAAGTCTAACACCTTGTAATACTCTAGCTAGTTAATGAAGTCAAAACCCTTTTGACTGCGAAACCATGGTAGGTCTAAGGCATATGTGGTTCCTAGTTTTCTAAGAGAAAAGTTTTTGTTGTATAGTTCAGAGTGCTCAGGGTTAGTGAAGTATCCGGAGAGGAAGGTTTGAGAGGAGTTTCCGGTTTCACCATCATGAATCCTTTTTCTTTTGACACCCAAATTCTTGGTTCTTGGAGGCATTGAGAGATGCTCAAGGAGAGGTTGTTTTTACGATGAGTGCACTATGGAATTGAGTGAATAGTGAGATGGGTCGCTAAAAAGGATAATATAATCGCTTAGATATAGAAATAGGCGCCCAACAAAATAGGAGAGGATATGGTGAGATAGTTTAGGGTTTTTGCGCCTTTCTTGTTAAAAAAGATAAGGAGGGAGCGCTGAATTTAAAAGATAAGGAGAGTTATTTTAGGAAGGCAATCGATTTTGTTATGATTTTGGCAAGGCATAATCGATTTGAGAGGCAAGTCATCTATTGACACAAGATCATAATCGATTTTAGCACATTAGTAGGGACTTGGAAATCGATTTTTCACACCATACATAATAAACAAAAAAAAAATCCTTTTAAAGTGTAAAAACTCTATGACTCATATGATTAGTTAAAATTTCATTTTAAAAAAAAATTGAACACATTTTCTTTTGCAACAGTTTATGAAGGAATATTAATTTTGTTGTTTTTGTAGGACTCAACTAACTTCATCATACAAACGCCTATTTAAAACATGAACTCTAAGATGATGGTATTTGTAATTCCTATATGCACAGACTTAGAGAATTTTAACGGGATTCTTTGTGTTTCCATCTAATTATGATTTATATGAGTATGTTCTATTTAGTAACCTTGATATGTCTTATAAAAAGTTTTTCTCAGATGCATGAGAAAAAACATTTACTTCTTTGCATACATGTCAATCGTAATGGATAGGTCATTTATAAGGACTAACCTTCCCCGAAGATTCTTTGTTCATAAGTCACATGACTGCTTGCCTTGGGGGTGAGTGTTTAAGGACTTTGCTTCTCCAGTCATGCACTTTGTGTCTTTGCTGTCAAGGTACCAATTTGTCCCCCATACCTTGCAGCATACCTGCAGTGATTTAAAACAAGGTTCTAGGTACCCAAATCTCTTTGGGTCCTTGTGGGTTAATGTTTGGTATGGTCCCTTTAGGAACCCACACCTTTTTTATATTTTTTTACCTCTTGCCCTGCAAACAAAAGCTGTATGTCCAGTTTTGTCACAATAGTAACATTTAATATATGGTCTAAGTGAATAAAGCAAGAGAGCAACAAGTTCAATTTTCACAGGACAGTCATCATTCCCAGCAGCTTCAGCTTTCCGCATTTCCTCCTGCATAACCGAATGATTGCAAAACCTTCGGATACATTGAAAATAAGCCATGGCCAATAATTCAGAGCACACCAGACAACAATTAAGACCTTAATATGAAGAACTCCATCAAATTGGAAGCATTTCATTACAACATCTGCCCTAATATTCAAAGGCTGGGAGACAATAAAAACATCATTAATCATCAATCAAATTCAAGTAAACACTATTTCCCTAATAACACAAGAAGAAGAAGAAGAAGAAGAAGAAGAAGAAGAAGAAGAAGAAGAAGAAGAAGAAGAAGAAGAAGAAGAAGAAGAAGAAGAAGAAGAAGAAGAAGAAGAAGAAGAAGAAGAAGAAGAAGAAGAAGAAGAAGAAGAAGAAGAAGAAGAAGAAGAAGAAGAAGAAGAAGAAGAAGAAGAAGAAGAAGAAGAAGAAGAAGAAGAAGAAGAAGAAGAAGAAGAAGAAGAAGAAGAAGAAGAAGAAGAAGAAGAAGAAGAAGAAGAAGAAGAAGAAGAAGAAGAAGAAGAAGAAGAAGAAGAAGAAGAAGAAGAAGAAGAAGAAGAAGGAGAAGAAGGAGAAGAAGGAGAAGAAGGAGAAGAAGGAGAAGAAGGAGAAGAAGGAGAAGAAGGAGAAGAAGGAGAAGAAGGAGAAGAAGGAGAAGAAGGAGAAGAAGGAGAAGAAGGAGAAGAAGGAGAAGAAGGAGAAGAAGGAGAAGAAGGAGAAGAAGGAGAAGAAGGAGAAGAAGGAGAAGAAGGAGAAGAAGCAGAAGAAGAAGAAGAAGAAGAAGAAGAAGCAGAAGGAGAAGAAGGAGAAGAAGGAGAAGAAGGAGAAGAAGGAGAAGAAGGAGAAGAAGGAGAAGAAGGAGAAGAAGGAGGAGAAGGAAAAAGAGAATGGGTTGGTTGCAGTGAATCCAACCCTAGCTGGAGAAGGCCGAGGTTGAATCAAACGAAACGATTAAAGAAAACAACTACGAAACTATTGAACAAATCCCCATGTGATGAACACACCCAATGCTTCAACTCCTCATCACCCACCATCAATTAATAATACATCAGAACCCCCTTGTATGCATCCAATTCAATATTCAGTCACGTTTATCAACAAGCCCATATCCCCTCTACAGATTAACATTTGTGCAGTAGCATTCGAAATTGAATCCAACTATCATATAAACCAATCTATTTATTTCTGGTTCAATAAATATTAAACCTTGATATGAAATTTATCAAACTATCACAACAGAATCAAAAAACATCAAACCCTAACAAATTTCACAAAACAACAACACATATGACAAAACCCTAAGAATGTAAAAAGAGATATGAAATTCCTTTATTTCAATAAAACATAGCAATAGCAGTCATCTTAATGAAGATTCTCTATTCAAGAAATGAATCAGCATAGGAGTGGTCGTTTAGCTTCAGAAAAACCAGAAGAAAATGAATCCAAAGAAGGTGACGGTCACAAGGAGAGAGACGGTTACGAAGAGATAGATGGAGATGGAGACCGAGAGGAGAGAGCCACGGAGGAAGGCAGCGATTTGGCGGAGAGAGCGACAGGAAGAGCAATGGGAATAGCGATCGGAAGAACGATGGAAGGCAGCGATTTGGTGGAGAGCCACGGAGGAAGGCAGCGATTTGGTGGAGAGACACGGAGGAAGGCAGCGATTTGGTGGAGAGCGATGGGAAGAGCGATGGAGATTTAGGGTTCGGTTCTATAGTGACTAGTGTTTTGTTTTTGGGTTTTGTACGAAGTATGGAACGATGGAATGATGGAGCCACGGGGCTTTTATTATTTTGTTTCACCCAAAAAAAATGTTACACCTTTCACGTCGGGCATATGCGTTATCCGACCTAAAAGGGTGAGCGACAGAATTTTTCTCGCACGTTTATTAAAAATTGCCACCGCGTCCAGTTTTTAAGTCAGATATATGGGGATCCGACTTAAAACCTCTAATTCTTTTCTAATTTTTGTACTAGTGCTAACTCAGACTTTCTCAGCTCACTCAGGTCAATGGAATAGATATCTTCAATAGGTATTTCCTCTGCTTTACCGGTAACTTGAGATTTAGTAGTATCTCCGTCAACAACACCACCAGGTTTTGTAATTTTGATTTTCATAGGAATAAGTGGTCCATCAACAATGATCCTCCATAAAGTGAAATCTATAGCCTGCACATGACACTTCATTCGACTACTCCAATAGCATTAGTTAGTCCCATCAAACAGGCGTGGCCAATTGAAGGACATCCCCTCTTTCATAAAAGAGCCCATGATCAAATATAGATAAATAAAATAAAACTGCGAGATGTTAAGCTCTATATGCAATTTCTAGCTACTGATACCAATTGTTGGACTATATGATAACCTTAGAGGGGGGTGAATAAGGTTATATGCTGAAAAATGAATTCTTTTCAATTTTCAAAACAATGCTCGTTTAAATCAAATGTGGAAACTAAGATTTAAACTATATGCTATATCTAAGCAAGCTATACTTAACACAAATCCAGTCACAGTACAAAATTACGCTAATGCTACTATTATCAAAATTCACGATAAACAGATATTTATATGCAGCGCAATGATATAACAATAGACAAATATAACGGTGAAGTAAAAGAGTAGGGAAAGAGATACACCGTGAATTTTACGAGGTTCGGGATAAAAGCCCTACGTCCTCGGCCTCCGGCTTTGCAACCTTTGGACTTGATGACAACCACTATATGAGAAGAACCTCTTCAATGTTTTACAAACAAGCAACTTAATTCCCTATACCTAATCTCAATTTACCCAAATTGAGAACCCGAGCTCCCCGCTAAGGATTTCGCAACCACTTCAATCTCCCCGATTGAACGACCCAAGAATACTTCCCAGGATTTTGCAACCACTTCAATCTCCCCGATTGAATGACCCAAGTACACCTATGATTCAATTACTTCAGACAGTATGACAATATAGTAACTGGGGCGTAAGGAACCTGGCGCCCAAGCAACAGGGGCACAGGAAACTAGGGCCCGGGCAACACGCGCATAGGAACCTGGTGCCCTGGAAACACGCGCACAGGTAACAGGTGCAAAGGCAACATGGGGCGTAAGGAACCCGGTGCCCAGGCAACAGGCGCACAGGAAACTAGTACTCAGGCAACACGCGCATAGGACCTGGCGCCCAGGCAACAGGCGCACAAGCAATAGGCGCGTAAGGAACCTGGCGCCCAGGCAACAGACGCACAAGAACCTGGCGCCCAGGCGACATGCATGCAAGGCACATGGGGCCCACACGACAGGAACCCATGGCACCTGTGCCAAGGGCGTGGTGCAGGAACCTGAGCACAAGGTGCCTATGGACCCAGCGCCCATGTGCCCACACAGTGACACCGAAAGCCAACCATATCACAACGTCTATCGTTCGGCAAATTTGTCCCACAACCAATGTTCCCGGAAAGCCCATTACTCTGTTTCTTGTGTGGCGCTAGTGCTAGACAAGGCACAGTATGATGTCCCCAAGGGGGTGAAGGCGCCCTGGCATAGGGCGCCAATGCACCCTGTCACCCAAGTGCCCTCATAGGGACATCGAAAGCCAACCCCACATCGCGTATTGCCATGTCCGGCAAATTTGTCCCAGCCAGCACAAACAACCAAAATACACTTCACACGCCCACGCGATTGCTAAGACTAAACAACAACGAACAAACCAAACCCCCACTGCCAAAGGCATAGCAAGGATATGGAATAATCCGATGGAGCCTTGTCCGCGCCGCTAAGCATCACAAACTTCAAAAGCCACCCTTTGAAATAAACAAACCGCAACATGTTTTGCCCTAGACCAAGTAGCGCAAATGAATGCAATTCAAGGCCGGAACTCACAGGGGCTGCGTTAAGGCGATGTGTGCACCCGCATATACATGTGAATGCATATGGATGCCCCACGCCTCGATGTTTGGGTAACAAACGAGTCACATCATATCATGAGAGAACCCAACACACGCAATAAAAACCGTCGGGGCAATGAAAAATGATTGGCAATGCCTCTTGGCAAGAAAAAAAACTGGCAATAAGCAATGGGTAAGGCAAACGCCCAGGGTAGGAGAATAAATGGTTGAAAAGAGGAAACTGCATCCCTTTGTGCCATGACAAGCATCTTTGAACCACAAACAACGTTCTCCGGCTAAAGAGGGACTCGAGTTATCGAAGGGACAGCTCAGTACTTGTTGCTCGTGGGACATTGGTGCTTGGGCAAGGCACGCCGAGAGCGTCACTGAAAAAATGGTTGGCAATAGGAAAAATGGCATTGAGCAATGGGAAAGGCAAAGAGGCGAGAAAACAAAAGGTTGGCAAGAGGCAACCACATCGCCTTGCGCCTTGACAAGCAACTATGATTCCTGACCAACGTTCCCGGGCCAAATAGGGACACGTATTATCGAAGGGACAACCTAGTACTTGTTGCTCACGGGACGCCGATGCTCACAAAGACACGCGGTGAGTGGGGAAGGGTGAAAATGTGAGGCGAAAAAAAATGGTGGGCAAACTTGCATGGCACAATAAAAAAGTGTGCCAGCGTGCAAGGGTGGGTGAGGCACTGGCGCCCATGCAACTGGAGCACAGGAACCAGGCGCCCATGCAACAAGAGCACAGGAACCTGGCGCCCAGGCAACATGCGCTAAGGAACCTGGCGCCCAGGCAGCAAACACATAAGGAACCTGGCACCCAGGGAACAGGCGCACAGGAACCTGGTGCCCAAGCAACACGCGCACAGGAACCTGGCGCCCTGGCAACACGCGCATAGGCAACGGGCGCGAAGGCAACAGGGGTGTAAGGAACCTGGAGCCCATGAAACAGGTGCCTGAGGACAAGACGCCTTTGCACCCAGCGCCCATGTGCCCACACTGTGACACCGAAAGCCAACCACATCACAATGTGTCTGGTGCGGCAAATTTGTCCCACAACCAATGTTCCCGAAAAGCCCAGTACTTTGTTGCTTGTGTGGCGCCAGTGCTAGACAAAGCACGGTTTGATGTCCTCAAGGCACCTGCACCAAGGGGGGAAGGCGCCCAGGCACAGGGCGCCAATGCACCCAGCACCCAAGTGCCCTCATAGGGGCATCGAAAACCAACCACATCATGTCTTGCCATGTCCAGCAAATTTGTCCCACAACCAATGTTCCTGGGCAAGAAAGGGACACGAATTACCTAGGGACAACCCATAACTTGTTGCTCATGTGGCGCTGATGCTCGACAAGGCAAGACATGATGTCCCCAAGGAATTACAGTTTTTTTTGAAAAACAAAACTCCACGAGGTTCCCACATTTGCCATGAAAAAAATGCAACACAAGCCAAGAAAGGCTTGGGTGTTGCACGAGGAAGGAGCCCATGGCGCCCTGCCATGCGCCTGGGGCATGGGTAGGCAGGGTGCTTTCCCCTATAGTAGCATAACGGACCAAAGCCACTCCTAACCCAGCGTCGACACTTTTTTTCTGGAGACATAAGCCTCGTTTTTGGAGTTCTAGAAGGAATTTTTTTATGCCCTTTTACAGGATTGTAGAGACTATTGAGAGGTACAATACTACCAATTTTCATCATTTTTTGACAAACGAGCTATTTATTGGGAAGTTTTCGCATAAAACTTGAAAAATTCACGAAAAATCATAGAAATTGAATTTTGAGTTGGATTTTATTTTGGAAGTCCCTAATAACATTTAGAAGAACTACATGAAAGGGTTTTTCATTTTTAGGTGTGGAACTCCTGAATTGAATTTTTTACCGAAATGCACAAAACCGTCATGCCGAAAAATATGAATTTGCACTTGGAGTGTGAATATTGGCTTCTCTATTTTTCTAGGAGCTACTGGGAACATATGGAATGCCCACAAAAATTTCCAATCCATTCTACCAAGGGACATTGTATAATTTTTTGTTGAAAATCGGCAAAAACCGAAAAAATTCAAAGGTGTGTCTAGAGGTTTCTATTTGACGCCATTATTTTTCTAGGACATCATGGTGTCATGCCCAAAGTTTCCACCAAGTTTTTTCCAATTCTTCCAAGCGACCTATTTTTTACATTTATTTGATCAAAATACCTTTTTTTTGTGACTACCGTAAAATGCTTCGGATGAGATGCGCTCCCTAATTTGGAGATGCCATTTGTCCTTTTGTGTGACCAATAGTACAAGTGCCCAAGAGAAAGATGGAATATTCCTTGTTCAGGTGCTGGCGTCCTTGAGAATGTGCTTATCCTTGGATAACAGCTGTAATGCGCTCAAATCCGTGCTTCCAGCAATTTCTCTCTCATCTGTCGCAGGAAACTGTTGCTGCAGCAATGAAACACACACATAAAAGCACAAAATGGGGCACAAAATTGCCAAATGATCACAAACTAGAATTAGTTCTTCTTTTACACTAAACAATATATTTTAACTAATTAAACACAACATTACTTTAGAACTCACAACAATTTAAGCTAAGAAAGCATAAATAACTCTTATAAATAAAAGTTATCACACCCCCAAACTTAAACCATTGCTTGTCCTCAACAAATGACGCTTGACAAAGAACAAACAAACACAAACAAGGCAATATCCAGCTGCACAAATTGTTTCAAACAGATTTTCAAAGATGCTCCAGTTGGGCATAAACCTTCAGATCCTTAATTACTCACACACACTTTAAGTTTTTCAAGATTTCTAGAATTACCATCTGCTCAAAGTGTGTGTGTGACAACTAGGTCTAGTTCAGATCTTAACAATTTTTAAAACTTCACCTAGCTAGAGAAAGAGTGGTTTTCTTTTGGCTACGCCAAGAATTTTTCAAAAAGAAAGGTAGACTAACAACTTCAGCATAAGAAAGGGGGGCTTCAAAGCACAACAAAGGGCTTGATTAAACATTTCAGATTATTGGTCAGCGCACTATTATTACAAGACTTCAGATTCATTGCTACAGCAATTGGTGCTGCAGCATTTAACACTTGACACACTATTTTGCTGCAATGCCTATTTTTCATAACACTTTTTCTTTTTTAGTTTTTTTTCCTTTTCTTCTTCTTTTTTTTCTTTTTCTCTCTTTTTTTTCATATATAGGCTATTGCAGTTTTAATCACTTTTATTGAACTTTTGTACAAAGTACACAGACACTTAGGCACTGACCATCCTAAAATCTTCATGCTTAGCCTTAATATAACCGATGTACCCCCAAACTTAGTTTTATACGCTACCCTAGGTTTTTAGTGTGAATATATGCCTTGACAGGAATAATCAGGTTTTGATGATTGACAAAAGAAGGGCAAAAAGGTCAAGACTGCAAAAAGCGGAAAAATGCAATCAAACAACAGTCAAGAATTATTTTACTGTTGTGTGTGTTTAGGATATTATTGTAAGTGAAAATAAAGCTCTCAAATATAAACTAAATCACACACTCACAAAAGATTTCATAAAAATAATTTTCAATGAAAATTGTTTTTTTTTAAACAAACCTCATGCATGCAAGATTAAATAGGTCAAGCACAAAACTTGTGAAAATGTTTTTTAGAAGCATAAAGTCGATTTTACAAAGACTATATCTGATTCACATTGTTTCCAAAAAGAATTAGAAGAAATCGATTTCCTCCCTAGTATATTCAAGCAAAAAAAATCGATTTCAACACATCCTAAATTCAAGCTAATAATCGATTCATTCTCTCTTTCATTCTACTTCATAATCGATTTCTTTCCTTTTTCCTATAAGGCAATAATCGATTCTTATGTTTTAGGAAGCCAATAATCGATTACACACTTCATTCCTTCAAACCCATAAACTCCTCTGAAATAAATTCAGGAGCATAATCGATTATCATCACTTTTCAACTAAGTCCCATAATCGATTACAAACATTTTTGGAAAGTTTCTCTTAAAAATGACAAGTGCCTAATCGATTATATAAGGCCCATAATCGATTATCCATGTCAAATATATTTGAGCCCTTAATTGATTATCAACTCCGAATGTTTTTTTAACATAATCGATTACCTTGTTTCCTAAAGTGGATCACATTTGATTTCCTATAAATAGGGCGCTCATATTCTCATTTCATAAAACCAACCCAATTTCGAAATCTCTTCTCTTTTACACGAATTCATACGCATTTCACACTCTTCTCTATCACTCTCATACTACTCTAATATTTTATTTTTTGAGAGCTTTAAAATTCACATAGTTTGATATTGTATTATTGTGCTTCAATTTGTTTTTATCCACACTTTTGAGTGTGTCATCTAATATTTGTATTTCTCATTTTTGGGTGTGATCCCAAGATAATCAAGAGAGGTGATATCTCTTGATTGGGTGAGATCCCAAGGTTTTCTAGAGAGGTTATATCTCAAGGTTTTTTTTAAGATCTTCTCATAGGGAGGTAATATCCCGGTATTGGTTGTAAAGGTTTCTAGCTGAACCTGATTTAAAAGCTAGTGGTTAGTTGAAATCCCTTGGAGCCTTCCTTGGGGACTGGACGTAGGCCTGTGGTTTGGCCGAACCAGTATAAATCTCTCTGTCTCATCTTCTATCCCTTCATCTCTTTAATTTCCTTGCAAGTTATTTTCATTGTCTTATTATTGTTATTTCAATTCAAACTCTCTTAAGCGCTTTATTTGATCAAAATCTTTTTAAGAGTTTAATTTTAAGTGCTATTTTTAAATTCACAATTCACCCCCCCCCCCTCTTGTGTTTGAAGTCTCTTGGTCAACAAGTGGTACCAGAGCTAGACTCTTGGTCAAGACTAACTGTCTCAAGAGGCAAGATGACTTCAAATGACTCCTTAAACAGACGCCCATCTTTCAATGGTGAAGGGTATGATTATTGGAAAACAAGAATGAAAATTTTCATTGAGGGAGTAGATTGTGATATTTGGGATGCTGTCATAAATGGTCCATTTGTTCCCACTCATCTTGTCAATGATGAAATGGTGAACAAACCTAGATCTCTTTGGACCAAAGAGGAAAAAGAAAAGGTTCAATACAATTTGAAAGCTAAGAACATCATCACAACTCCTTTAAGCATCGATGAGTTCTATCGCGTATCAAATTGTAAAACCGCCAAGGAAATGTGGGACGCCCTTCAAGTGACCCATGAAGGTACTACCGAGGTCAAAAGGGCTAGAATGAACACATTAACTCATGAGTATGAACTATTTAAGATGAAACTGGGTGAAACCATCCAAGAACTAAACAAACGTTTCATCCACATAGTTAACCATCTCAGAGGCCTTGGAAAATCCTTCGAAAATGCAGATTTGACCAATAAAGTGCTACGATGCCTAAATAGAAATTGGCAACCCAAAGTGACGGCTATCTCGGAATCAAGAGACATATCCTCTATGGACTTAACTACTTTGTTTCGAAAATTGCAGGAACACGAGCTCGAACTGAATCGACTAACTGAAAGCGAGGAAGGTGAAAAGAAAAAGAAAGGACTTGCTCTAAAAGCATGTGCCAAAGAAAGTGACGCGGAAGAGTACGACAGCAATGATGAAGACATGAGCCTAATGGTGCAAAGATTCAACAACTTCATGAAGCGCAAAGGAAAATCAAAACAATGGGCTAATCCTCAAGAGAAGAATGAGGAAGGAACCTCCTTCAATCCAACATGCTACAAATGTGGTAAGAAGGGGCACATAAAGCCAAACTGCCCTCAAAATAAAAAATATGAGAAACCGGACAGAAAACCCCAAAGGGAATCAAGAGGAAGAAGGGCATACATCACTTGGGAAGAAAATGACATGGAGTCATCCGATGAATCTGAAGAAGAGGAAGCAAAACTATGTCTCATGGCGGAGCATGAGGAAGATGAGGTAAACTCTATTGAAACTGAGTATGATTTAACTTATAATGAACTGCTTAGTATTTGTGAAGAACTAAATAATGAATCAACCAAACTTAGAAAGATTGTTTCCACTTCTAAGAAAACTATTTCCATTCTTCACTCTAAAATCGAAATTTTAAACAAGGAAATAGACATTCTTAAAGAAAAACAAATTTTTGTAAGTGAGGTCTCCTCTTGCAACTCTTACGAAAATAAAAAGGAGAGTACTCTCAAATGTGAAGAGTGCAACGTTTTGGAAAAGAAAATTGATAATTTGCACAACACTCTTGCAAAATTCACCATGGGAAGAGACAATCTTAATAACATTTTGGGAAGCCAAAGGGGAACTTATGATAAAGCTGGTTTGGGCAATCAACCAAAGAATCATGAAAAATCTTTCAAAAAAATTTTTAGTCCCAACATAACTTCTAGTAGCCCTTTTACAAAATGTTATTATTGTTGTAGAAAAGGTCATACATCTTCTATTTGTAATGCAAGAAAGAATATTGATATGAATGACAAATGGAAGTGGATTCCAAAGGGCACAATTCCCAAGACTAACCCAAAAGGACCCAAGATGATTTGGGTACCAAAAGCCAAAAATTGATTTTGTGTTGTAGGTGTGCTTGAAAGCCAAAAGCTCAAAGTGGTATCTAGATAGTGGCTGTTCAAAGCACATGACAGGAGATCAAGAGAAGTTCTCTCATTTAGCTCCAAAAAGAAGCGGACTTGTGTTTTATTGTGACAATACAAAAGGTAAAATTATCAGCGTCGGCACTATTGGTAAGAAACCAAATCCTGTTTTGAAAATGCACTGTTAGTTGAAGGCTTGAAGCATAACTTGCTAAGTATTAGTCATCTGTGCAACAAAGGTAATAAGGTTGTGCTTGATTCTTATACTTGTCTTATGATTGAAATTACTATGCACTCGTTATTACTCTCCCTATACATGGACCTTGTTTATTTTTCATAAAAACGATGCTTTTGGTGCATTTCGAAAATTTGATAAGACTATTGCATCTATCCGAAGTGATCACGGTGGTGAGTTCCAAAATGAGGCTTTTGAAAATTTCATGCAAATTGAATTTCACTTATCGTTTGAATATATGGCTTGACATGATTTATTTATTTTTCTCGCTTTTTGATAATGCCAAAAGGGGGAGAGTTATCTGATTTGCATGTTTCAGGGGGAGTATTTTCTTAAATGTTTGCTTATAGAAAGGGGGAGTATAATCTGCGCTTATCTCTGATATACACATTGTTAGGAAATATTCTTATCTAACCCCTTCATTGAGCAAATCCCTCCTAATGATGTTTGTCATCATCAAAAAGGGGGAGAATGTGAATATATGCCTTGACAGGAATAATCAGGTTTTGATGATTGACAAAAGAAGGGCAAAAAGGTCAAGACTGTAAAAAGCGGAAAAATGCAATCAAACGACAGTCAAGAATTATTTTACTGTTGTGTGTGTTTAGGATATTATTGTAAGTGAAAATAAAGCTCTCAAATGTAAAATAAATCACACACTCACAAAAGATTTCATAAAAATAATTTTGCATGAAAATATATTTTTTTTAAACAAACCTCATGCATGCAAGATTAAATAGGTCAAGCACAAAACTTGTGAAAATGTTTTTTAGAAGCATAAAATCGATTTTACAAAGCCTATATCTGATTCACATTGTTTCCAAAAAGAATTAGAAGAAATCGATTTCCTCCCTAGTATATTCAAGCAAAAAAATCGATTTCAACACATCCTAAATTCAAGCTAATAATCGATTCATTCTCTCTTTCATTCTACTTCTTAATCGATTTCTTTCCTTTTTCCTATAAGGCAATAATCGATTCTTATGTTTTTTTTTTTGGATACTCGATTCTAATGTTTTAGGAAGCCAATAATCGATTACACACTTCATTCCTTCAAACCCATAATCGATTACTCCTCTGAAATAAATTCAGGAGCATAATCGATTATCATCACTTTTCAACTAAGTCCCATAATCGATTACAAACATTTTTGGAAAGTTTCTCTTAAAAATGACAAGTACCTAATCGATTATATAAGGCCCATAATCGATTATCCATGTCAAATCTATTTGAGTCCTTAATCGATTATCAACTCCAAATGTTTTTTGACGAGTATTTTTCTCAGTTTTGAAAAGACCAAATTTTGTCCGGTTGATTAATTGGGTATTTTGACGAGTATTTTTCTCATTTTTGAAAAGACCAAAAAAAAATGTCTCGTTGTACGCGTGTGTTATTTCTAATCGTGTACGCGTTTTATTCTCGTTGCGCGCGCATGTTCGCTTGTTGTCATTTACGCATCTCTATTTTGGTGCTCGTTATTTATTGTTATTTTTATTTACTAATAATTATAATTTTTTCTCTATCTTAACTAAAAATGGAAAAACAAATAAAATCAAAATAAAGGGATCTAATTGGATAGTCAAAGCTGTCCGTTTTTTATATACAGATCAAAAGCTAAAACATGTTACAAAAAAGTAAATAGTACAAAAAAACAATTAAAATAAATTCAAAGAAAAGAGGGATAGGTGCTGCTGCCCTTATGTTTGCCCTAGCTGAAAGGTATTTTGAGAATGGAGTCAATATGCGTTCTCGTTATCCTTTTGCTTTTCCCATATTAGGCAAAAACATTTCAGCCAACGCCTCCACCCCCTTGCTGCTCTCCTTTTTCCTCAGTGGCTGTCCTCTATTGAGTTTTGCTCCCCTGCAGCTGCACCCACACCTACACCACTCTTTTTCACTATAAATCCAAGGGAATAGTAATAGACAAAACACACAAAACTGAGAGAAAATTTATACAAAGCAAAAATTTAGTGTTTCACACTGAAACCCTAATCAAAGCATCATAAATTTCTGAAACAAAATCAGAGTAGCAGTAAGCAGCTTTCAGAAGGTAGAAAAAAGGCCGGTCACGTTTTTTTAGATTCATAGACACGTGCTCTAGGTTTTATTTTCTATTTCAAATACGTGTGCTAAGCCAATATGTAAATCTGAAATGTTCATAGTTGTGATTTCAAACATGTTGTTTTTTAGTTGTTCATTCATGCTATTACCACCATTTGTCAAGTGTTATTTAGTATGTTATATATGCAACAATGAGTAGAATATTAGAGAGAACAGAAATTGGATTGAAGAAAAAATCCAAAACATGGTTGCTAGAATAGATTTAAGTTTTCTTTTTCTTAGAAGTCATAAGGAAAGCTAAGGAAGTAGAATCAGAAATTAGGAGTAGAAGCACTGAGATAAAATCAGAGAGAAGAGGGTCGAACCTAAGTTTCTGGCCACCACCACTAGCGGTGGCAGTCGCCGCCGTCCCTAACCGTGAACCCCTCGCTGTCAGTACATGCTTTAAGCCCCAACGTGGCAACCACTGTCAGTCCTCCCTCTCGCTGTTGTCAACCCTGCAAGAACGAGAGACCACCGCGAGCAACCGTGAAGGCTCGCCCTCGTCACGACGACGCCCGACCGTGAGTCTCACCGGTCACCCCCGCGCCATCCCTCTCTTTCCCGGTCTTCTTCCGCTTCTTCTCTCTTCCTTTCTGCTCGCGGATCTCTCTCTCTCTCTCTCTCTCTCCGTCGTTGCATCTTCTCTCTCCACCGTTTCATGCCATTCTCTCTCTCTCTCTTCGCGCGCATCTCTCTCTCTCACCGTCATCCCCTCCGTGTTCCCTTCACGCCACCGTACTCCCCTCCCTTCCTTTTCTTCTTAACCATTTCTCTCTCTCACTCTCTCACTGTTGAGGGCTGCGAAATTTCACTTTCTCTCTCAATGAGAGTGTTGAAGCGGCGCTGAGAAAATGGAGAATGAGAAATTAGGGTTTGAATGTACTTCTTTACCTTAAGTAGTCTAAGGTTTTATTTTATTTTAGTGTTAATTTTTTTTAGTTCAGATAACTATTCGCACCCCACCAATTCCATTATGCACCCCCCTACGCAGGCCCATTTTCTAACGCAGGCCAGTTCACAAAAACGAACTGGGCTCGCTAACTGCACCCCCAGTTTTAATAATGCAGCCCTTCGCTGCTAATTGTTCCCCAGTTTCAGTTTTCACAATCCACCTCATTATTTCAGGTGACTATGTCGACCGTACGGTCGGGTTAGTCATCATTTTAGGATGAATAAGTCGTACGGCTTAAGAGTCCTAAAATACCTATTAAAAATGAATAATGTCAAAAACGCAAACACACAAATCTTTTTCCTCCAAAAAGTTAAAATCTTATTTTCAAAATAGGGGATTAAGTTGACCGTACGGCCGGTTTAGTCATCTTTTTCGAATGAATGGGTCGTACGGCTCAAGGGTCCTAAAATACCTATTCAAATAAAATAAAATTACTCCATACACAAATCGTTTTCTTCCAAAAATCAAAAATCTTATTTTCAAAAACAGGGGATTAAGTCGGCTGGGTTAGTCATCATTTTAGAACGAATGAACCGTACGGATCAAAAGTTCTAAAACCCCTAAATAAAAAAAACCAACAAACAAACGTAGGAGCGGGGACCCAGTCCTGTGAAGCACAAAAAATAAATAATTTTATTAAGTCTTTTTCTTTTCTAACTCACAATAAAAAGGGTAAAATTAACATTTTCAAAATCCACCCCCGAAGGAAGCTTTGTTCTCATTTGTGCTGGAGAATAGAGGTTCCAAAGACCTTGATATGCTGAGGAAGATTAGTCGAGCCTGGGGCAAAATATCCAGGAAAGGACGTGAACTAGGAGGGGTATTGATGCCAAAGAAAGTTACATTCAGTGGGTCAAACTCAGAGTCGAAGAGGTCGGGCTACCATTCTATCTTGCAATTCCTTTCCGTCCCAAGGTTCCTCAGACCATCCCTATACTCGATGAACATCTGGAAAGACTCCAAATCGCCTAGTCCAAATCAGAACAAGAAAAGACAGAGTTGTAAGCTAAATTGGAGAAATTGCTTCACGAGAATGCTAATTTGCAGCGAGAAAGTTCCATGAAAAGAAAGCGTCTTGCGGAATACAATGAAAAGGAAAAGGCTAGGAATGAAAAAACACGTCGTATACAGGAAGGTCTCATGGGAAAAGCAGTTGACCAAATCTGCGGTGATTGAGAAAACACTACGAAGTCAACTTGAAAGTATGAAGTCTCAATTAGAAGGAATGACTGTTGAATGCGAGGGTCGGCTTGTAATCGAAAGAAAGGCCAGGGAGATGATACAGAAAAAGCTTGATGAGTATCAGGAGGCTCTGCAAGATGAGTGCAAAAAAACCATCGACTTGAAGGTTTTTGCTGAATATCAAGAACATTATGTGAAACTAGGACTTTATGTGAAACTGAATGATGACTACTCATACTGGAGGAACAGGTTCTCACAACTAGCTGGGCCAACAAACGAAGCCGTCAGAGAAATTCTGAAACTCCTAATAGCGGCCGACTTTGCCAGGGATGGGAACACGCCAGTCGAGATCATCTGATTCATTGATTTCTGTAAACATCTTGTTCAAATGTTTAAAAATATGGTCCGCCAGTTTGTTTGATTTTCAAATATTGTACTTTCCGTTTTAATAATGAAAAACTCGTTTGTTTTGGTTTAAATATTGATCCTATCTTGTGTCGAACAAAGGCTTACAATTTCCCCGGCGCAATACGAAAGCATACATTCGCATTTCGTGCTCATTCATTCATTCACTCATTCATTCATGTACTTACGTTAAAAATCTTGAAAAAAACAGAATAAAAAGGCAAGCTGGTTCGTCAACATCGTTACTGGACTCGTTCCCAATCAAGAAAAATGGCTGAAGAAGATAAACAAACCCTGAGGGATGACATTGCAAAACTAAAAGATCAAATGAGCGAGATGGTGTTGCTGAAAGATCAAATGGTCGAATTCATGAAGCTTCTTGAAAAAAGAAATGCAGATGAAAGCGCTTCGACATGGAATACTGAGAACTATACTACAGGTCTTCCTCTTCCTCCCACTTCTAGAACCCCGCATCCCACTAGAGTAAATGGCCAGAGTTATCAATGGCCTCCTTACGGGCTCCCGACCGGTTATACACCTCCTACCATAGAAGTCATTTCAGAGGATGGACCTTCGGGAGTCGATGTACCTTCAGTTCAGCAAGCAAATACAGAAATGCCGCAAGTTCACTTCTCAAATCCTACCACTGCACCACAGGTCATTTCGCATGGTTATGCTCCATCACCAGTGGTAATTCCCCATGCTCCTGTGCCCAATTTGCATATCTCGAATGCGAACCCCGCTGTAATCTCGATGATCCCTCCTTACTACAACGTGGGAAGACTCTCTTATAACTACCTAGCGGGGGACCCTCGGCCTAAGGACAAATATTAGATGCTAGAAGAACGTTTGAAGGCAATCGAAGGATCTAATATCGAGGCAACGGACGCGTACGACCTATGTCTCGTCCCTAATGTGGTGATCCCTCCTAAGTTCAAAGTGCCGGACTTTGATAAGTATAGAGGAGCAACCTGTCCAGTGAACCACTTAACTATGTACTGCAGTAAAATGGTCGCGTTCGCACATGATGAGAAACTGCTCATCCACTACTTCCAAGACAGTTTAGTTGGGGCAGCCTCAAGTTGGTATATGCAACTAGATCGTACCCATATCCGATGTTGGAAAGACCTAGCTAACGCTTTTCTGAGGCACTATAAATACAACATTGACATGGCTCCTGATAGAGCACAGTTGCAGAATATGGCAAAAAGAGATAACGAGTCTTTCAAAGAGTACGCCCAAAGCTGGAGAGGGTTGGCGGCACAGGTAGTAACACCTATGCTTGAAAAAGAAATGGTATCCATGTTCATGGAGACTCTTCAATCATCCTTCTACGACAGATTGATCGGAAGTGCATCTTCGAGCTTCTCGGACATGATCGTCATAGGGGAAAGGTTGGAGAATGGATTAAGGAATGGAAAGATTGCCCACAACTTCACTGGAACAAATAACCAGAAAAAGCCCTTCTCTGGATTTTCTAAAAAGAAAGAAGGAGAAGCTAACGCCATCACCGGATCCGGAAAGTCTCCCTATAATAGTCCACTACAAACCATCCAATTCCCGACACAAACACTACCTACCACGCCTACCCAAAACAACCAAGGCTATAGACCACAAAACTACCCAGACAGAAAGCCCGTCCAGTTTGACCCAATCCATGCGCCATATTCTGACCTTTTTCACCACTTGATCGGCCATAACTTAATCACTCCTCTCCCAATGAGACAGATTCAACCCCCTTTTCCCAAAGTTTTTGACCCAAACGTCACCTGCGAATTCCATTCAGGGACAGCTGGCCATTCCATAGAAAACTGTAAGGCATTGAAGTATGTGGTCCGAGATTTGATTGCCTCCGGGCGGTTGAACTTTAAAGAAGATGGTCCGAACGTGGCTACTAACCCTCTACCAGGTCATGGGAGGCCCTCTGTCAATGCAACTGAGGATTTTGAAGGGCAGTCCCTAATTAGAAAGGTGGAAGACATCCTGACACCTCTGGAAGTAATTCGTGCTGAGTTGTGGCGCTACGGGATCATTGACGAAAAATGCACTGGAAAGGATTCATGCAATGACCTTCACTGTGTCGGGAAGTGTGAGGCATTCAAAGGGGTCCTTCAAGACTTGTTAGACCGACATGTGATACAGTTGGGTACTCTAAAGAAAGAAGGGAATATATCAACTATCCAGTCAAGCATTAACAAGAATGCAGATACCCGAAAGTCGCTGGAGATCCGCTACAACAAGGACTCAAAGATGGCCCTTGCATGACCCAAGGCAATAACCATTCAGGTGTCGTTTTCTTTCCCCTTTAAGGATGCCAATGCGGTCCCGTGGAATTACAATGTGAAGGTTCAAAGCACTCCTGATGTCACTAACATCTCAGGAAATAGTGGGATGACTCGAAGCGAACGCATCTACACTCCTGAGATACTTGGTGGTGGAAAATCAAATGAAGAAGAAAGAGCCCGTAAAGGAAAAAGCAAAGAACAGGATCCTACTGAAGGAAACCTGGGCAAAAGGACACTATCTGAACAAGAAGCTGGTGAATTTTTAAAGCTTATGAGACAAAGTGAGTATAAGGTGGTTGATCAGCTGAATCAGACCCCTGCCAAGATATTTCTGTTGTCATTGTTGCTCAGCTCTGAAGCCCATCGTGCAGCATTGATGAAGGTATTGAATGAGACCCATGTCACACACGATATCACAGTTGGCCAGTTTGATGGGATTGTTGGAAACCTGGTCGCAAGTAATTACCTCACCTTTGGAGAAGAAGAGATTCTAGTAAATAGGTCGTCTTCTACTCGGTGCATTGAGGCTGCCGAGGAATCTTTTGAGGCCGCCTTTCAAGCATTAGAAATTGCGAATACCACTTTTGTGGGGGAGGGAATCCCATTACCAAAGCCTAAACTATCCAAGGCTGATATGATGGTTGCTAAAGTCATGGTAAGCAAAGGTTACCAAGCTGGAAGCGGCTCGGGGAAGACTGAACAAGGGATCCTGACACCAATACAGTTGCATGAGAACAAAGATAGACGTGGGATAGGGTATCATCCTGATCACACTGACAAAGGAAGAATCGCTGAAGAAAAGAATGAGCGAAGGTTGGCCCAACTTGAGGGCAGAGAGCCAAATATGAAGAAGATTATCATCTGCGACATCAAGCAAAGCTTTCAGAGCGCGGGAATGCTGAATCCCAACCAGATTGCAAAAGTTGAAGACGATCTAAATGCTAAAGATGGCATCATCAGTCTTGTACGCCGTTGTACTGCAAATGAAAGGCTCGAGAATTGGGAGATTGTAGATTTTCCTGTAGTTTTTGGTTCAAAGTAATTTTCTGTAATGCAATCCTCTAGCTCTGCGCAAGGCCTTAGGACATTTCATTAGGGCACGCGTGTTTCCTTTCAGTATCAGTACCAATGAGATATTATTTTGATTTCTCCAATAAATTTCAGTTTCCCTTTTTCTTTTTTCGTTTGCTTTTTCTTTTCTTTTATTTGTTTTTCATTCCATCAATTTCTGCTAATGCAGATTTAAAAAAATCATCTTTGAAAATAACAACGCGGTAACTTATACTGTAACTTTGATCACCCTATTAATCAAACTGTGGAAGATGTTGATGATAATTGGGAAACTCCTCCAGAGTTAATGAGAATGTTGGAACAAGAAGATAAAGTGATCCATCCCCACGAGGAATCTACTGAAATGATTAACTTGGGCACAGAAGAAGATAAAAAATAGGTTAGAATTGGCACTACAATGAAGACAGTGAGCGAGAGAAATTGGTTCGGCTCCTATTTGAGTATGTCGAAGTCTTTGCATGGACATAAAAAGACATGCCCGGACTAGACACTAACATAGTCGAACACAATTTGCCAGTAAATCCCGAATTCCCGCCAGTGAAGCAGAAGCTAAGAAGGATGAAGCCAGACATGTCACTGAAAATTAGAGATGAGGTCAAGAAGCAATTCGATGTTGGGTTCTTAGCGGTAGCAAAATACCCTCAATGGGTAGCCAATATTGTCCCAATTCCAAAGAAAGATGGGAAGGTTCGGATGTGTGTCGATTATCAGGATTTGAATAGAGCCAGCCCTAAAGATGACTTCCCCTTGCCTTACATTGATGTCTTGGTAGTAGGACAGCACAACACTCTCTCTTCTCCTTCATGGATGGATATTCGGATATAACCAAATTAAGATGGCCCCTGAAGACATGGAGAAAACCACATTCATCACTCTCTGGGGTGCCTTCTGTTACAAAGTAATGCCATTCGGACTAAAGAATGCTGGTGAAATGTAACGCCCAAATATTTAATTAAATTATTTAATTAAATATTTAGGTATCCAATTATTTATTTATTTATTTATTTTAATGCTGTAATTATATTAGCATTTGATTAGGAGGTGTATAATTGAATAATAGGAGATGGTGTTAGTAATCGGGCTTAAGCTGGAGGAAAGCCCGTGATCCATGAGCCCAAGGCTTAGCCGCATGAAGGGAATGTTAGTGAGGGTTAGGGCATTTCGCATAGGGAGAAGAAAAAGAAAGAAAAATTTGCGAAGAGGAGAGAAAGAGAGAAGAGGGTTTCGGCGCAAATCCAAGGGAGAAGAGGAGGAGGAGGAGTTCGCGAATTCAAGGGAGCAGAGAGGAGCTGTGTTGCTGAGGTTTTGTTAGTGACTCGATCAAGAGAATTAGTGCTCTCCTACTATAAGGTAAGGGTGGGGTTCTTCCTTATAATGGGGTTTCATGATGGGGTTATGTGGGGATAGGTCCTATAATACCATTTGATGGATTGTGATGTTTGATTTGGTGTTAGTTGAGTTATAACTAGGTTGGATTGAAATTTGACATTTGTTGGTGATAGTTGTGACTCTAGAACTTGGTGCTCATTGTTGTTATTACTAAACGCATGCTAGGTGTTCGATTAAATTGTTGTTTGGTGTTGTCAGTGACAAATTATGATGATTGACATTGGTGATTAAGGATTGGTGATTTGAATTGGTGAATTAACGAAATTATTGAACCCTAGGGCGCCATGGGCGCCATTATCCTAGATGCTGTTTTTGGGGCCCTAGTGCTGGGCGCCATCCCTGAAATGTTGTAGTGCTGCTTTTGGCGCCTTGTGCCTTGGCGCTGTGCCTAGCCATGTTGCCTTGGTGTTCTGTTGCTGTTTCTGGCGCCCTGTGCATGGGCGCCGTGTCTGGGTGTGTTTGCGTGTGCCAGTGTGTGTGTGTTGCCCGTGTCTTGGCGCAGGGGCGCCATGGGCGCCTGTTCCTGAGTTGTGTTGCGCGCTGTCTTGGCGCAGGGGCGCCATGGGCGCTGTGTCTGGGCGTGTCTTGTTTGTGTTGCGTTTTGTACTGCTGTTGTCTGGGCGCCAAGGGCGCCAATTCCTGTGCCAGGTTGCGTTTCTACTGTGTTCCCTGCTGTATGGGCGCCATGGGCGCCACATCCTGTGTCATGTTGCGTTTTTGTGTTGCCTGGGCACCAAGGGCGCCAGTTTCTGTTGTTGGCTAGTTCCAGCGTGTTGCCTGCTAGGCGCCCTGTGCCTGGGCGCCATTTTCAGGATGTCTCTCAGTTTTGTTCCTATTTTTGTTTTTGCGATATCTTTTGACTCGGGAGTCCGATTGAGACGTTTCAAAATGTTTTGGAAAGCTTATTTAGAGGCCTAGCTGAATATTCTAATTCGAGGCAAAGTGATCTATTTTTCTGGAAATTGTTAGCCCTTAAATGTTTCTGTTTTTGGGAAGGGAATTGTCGTGTCTTAAATATTTTGGGAAAATTGTCGTTGTCTCCGGTGTTGGGAAAAATCATCGCGTCTCTAATGTTTTGGAAAATTGTTGTCCTCTTGGTGTCTTGGTGCTGTTTGAGCTAGGCGTGAAGGCTCAAGTATTGGTGTTGTTGGAGCTAGGTGTGAAGGCTCCAAATCTTGGTGTTCTGTTGTTTCGGGTAGTTTGGTGTTTCGGTGTCGTTGGGCTAGGTGTGAAAACCCAATTTTGGTGATATTCGGTGACTGATTTTGGTGTGTCACATTGTAACTAATTTTTGGTGATTGTCTGTGTGCATTCATGGTGTCGCATACAGCATATGCATTTATTTTGGTGAAGGCCTTTGGTCTTGGAGCTGGGTGTGAAAGCTCAATTTTTCTAAAACTAGTGAGCCGAGTGTGAAAGCTCAATTTTTGTGAATTGGTGAGCCGGGTGTGAAAGCTCTCAATTTTGGTGACGCCTCTATTTACAGGCAAAATTTTAGTGATTTGGTACCACATGCAAATGCCCGTTGGTGTGGGTTGCATCCATGCATTGTCATGACATTTGGTGACTGATTATGGTGTTACAATTTGACTTGTGTTTGTGATTATATGTGTGTAGTGGAGTGGTAGATATAGTTGTCATATTCTAGCATATTGCCTATCATTTTACGCTATTATATTGAAGATATCTCATCCCTTCTGTTTGAATGTTACCCCTATGCGGTAACGTGCAGGTGATTGCGAGTGAAGGCCTAGCTAGTCTGAGTCGGTGTCCTTTGCTTTGATATGTAATACTCACGGGGGGAAACGAACCTAGACTTTGGCTGTTGCATTTTTATTTATTTGGAGTCCATTCAGGACGTTATGATTTTATTGTTTTGAAACTTATTTCTATTTCCGCTGCGTGGTGATGTATTTTGACAAGTGTTATATATCGTATGTGACGTTTTGAATTATTGATGAATGTGTGACATCCATTTTCGAAGTATGAATGAATTTTTTTTTTGTAACTCTGATTTTATTAAATAATTACCGGATAGAAAAGGGGTGTTACATGAAACATACCAAAGGGCAATGGTAGCGGTATTCCATGATATGATGCATAAGGAAATAGAGGTCTACGTGGACGACATGATTGCAAAGTCCAAAACTGAAGAAGAACATATTGTCAATCTGCAAAAACTCTTTGAACGTCTAAGCAAGTTCAAACTCAGATTAAACCCTGCCAAATGCACTTTCGGTGTAAGATCAGGAAAGTTGTTGGGGTTCATAGTCAGCCAAAGGGGAATAGAAGTAGATCCAGACAAAGTACGAACAATTCTTGAAATGTTAGCGCCTAAAACTAAAAAAGAAGTTCGTGGGTTCCTTGGAAGATTGAACTACATTTCCAGATTCATATCCCAATTAACATCTACCTGTGAGCCTATCTTCAAATTGTTGTGCAAGAACCAAAAAACAAAGTCGAATAATAACTGTCAAGAAGCCTTTGAGAAGATCAAGAGGTACCTCCAAAATCCACCGATTCTGATGCCACCTGTACCGGGAAGACCTCTCATCTTGTACTTGCCAGTGCTAGAGAAATAGATGGGTTGTGTGCTGGGGCACCATGACGAATCCGGAAGGAAAGAACATGCCATCTACTACCTAAGCAAGAACTTCACTGAGTGCGAGACGAGATACTCATTGTTGGAAAGAACATGTAGTCCTTTGTCCTGGGTTGCACATCGTCTGAGGCAGTATACGCTAAGCCACACAACTTGGTTGATATCTAAAACGGATCCGATCAAGTACATCTTTGAAAAACACGCACTCACAGGGAGAATTGCTCGCTGCCAAATGCTACTATCTGAATACGACATCTTGTATGTTACTCAGAAAGCAATCAAAGGTAGTGCATTGGCTGAATACTTGGCACACCAACCCATTGAGGATTACCAATCAATGCAGTGTGATTTCTCAAATGAAGGTATAATGGCTCTGTTCGGAGAGGGAAAATGTAACACCCCTTTAATTTCTATCTTGTAGAAATTACCGAAGCACACTACTGGCATACATCAGAGTGACTTTCCTTTTAACATATTGAACACATACTAAACTTCGATGAATCACTCATCAAACGTGCTTAAAATAACTGAACTGTTTATAAATAAAGTCGGTCCTTACACCCTCAACTAGTGTTCAATACTCAAAACCGAAAGTCTGCGGAAGCGATTCACAACTTGAAATACATAAGTCGTACAATCGAGTAGTCTTAAGATTACTGAATACAAAATACAGAGATACAAGGGAAACTGAAATATAAGACATAAGGAAATAAAGATAGCGGCTGCTCCTCAAGCATCTTCATAGCCGTGCCTCACGGTCTTCAACTTTCCCTGCTTAACTGAAAAACAACAACAATGGATTGGGTGAGACAACATGTCTCAGTGAGTTCTATCGCGACCCCTTACTAATTCTCTCGGTTCAATTATGCTTGATTCATTATCTAAAACTCATAGTCCTCAAAGTTGACTATGTGGCTGAACTATGCTCAATCACTGAGCCTAACAATGAACTATGCTCAATCACTGAGCCTAACAATGATTCTTAGCGTGTCACCGGTCACTTGGCATAATAAGCTTCTGGTGAACCCGTCCCCACTAATCACTAGTGGGTCCCTAATGGAGCCTAGGTTCATAAGGATCATGACTTCCTCTCCCCCAGCACACTAATCTGAAATAGGGTCGTCACCCTAACAATGAACTATGCTCAATCACTGAGCCTAAACAATGATGCATATACAATATACAATAACAATGAACAATGAAGACTGCTAAATCACTGAGCCTAACCTGAAAACATACTCATTCACTGAGCTTCATCATGACCTAATCTTATTCTTAACATTAGGTGATCTAGTTATTAACTTAACCTTATAATTTAGTGATCTCACAGGGATTACTAATGTTTGCTAACTTAACTTAATAACCTTACTCAATGAGTCAGTCTAACACATATATCAATCACACAGTCATAACATGAAGCCAATGGTCAATCACATGAGCATTCACTGCACCTGAACATAATCCAAACATAACCAATCACATGACACTAATATAACCTGGATCCAATCACAGTCAATTACCACTCAGTTCAGGGCAATTCAATTATAGAAACATTGGGGAAGGTGGAAGGAGGGATTAGAAAGCAATTGGAATCGTTCGGAATGATTTAAAACACTTTTTAAAATAGGCAACCCGAAGACCACGCACGACTCGTGCGCCCATACACACGATCCGTGCGTGACTATCATTTATCGTATCATTCCGTTCCGATCCCTAATTACTTCCCGATCGACACTACCACTTCAGTCATAGCCACAACAAGATAATAGCACTACTTTTATTACACATTCAGTTAGGCCTTTTTATTATCTTTCCAACGCATCTGAGAACACTGAAATCGGACCACCGGGTCAAACACATGCATCCTATATCCAGAGAGTTACAACCGAAACAATGAAGCTGGGTCAAGACTGAAGCTGATTCTGGAAACGAAACTTAGGAAGGTGATATATCCCTACATTCTCAGTGAAATCAGATGATTCTTGGGTCTAAACTGGAGCATTTTCTGTCTAGTTTCCAAATAAATAAAAATCAACTGAATCAGAGGTCAGTACAGGGAGATACGAACGAAACACTGAAGGTAGGTAAAACGGGTTTTACCCAGAATTTTCTGTTGAACCCTTCTTCTCCCTCAAACTCGAATTTGCATGGCTGGGTGAAGTGAGATGATCAGGGCTGAACCTGTGTGTGAAAGAGGCGTCAATGGAAAGGGGAAGCTAAGCTGAACACCTTGGTGTCAAGTGATTGCACATGCATGAATCTTTTGAGAAGTTCTCTCCTTTTTCTCCCTTCTTCCTCACGCCCCCTCCCTCTCTATTGTTGCTGTTTTGGTGTTTCAGATTTCACACAAAGGAAATGTTTGTGTTGTTTGTTGTTTCAGCTGGAAGTAGAGCTTATATAGGGTAAGGTACAAGGACGAAAATACCCCTCACTTACTAACTCTATTCCATATGACTCCTCTCACTCCTAATAAACTAATATGATGCAATTAACTCAATTTGTCACACAATTAAATTAATTGTCAATCCAAGCAAATTATTTTTCAAGCAACTCATTTAAATAAAAAAAATCATTTCACGCCAAATAATTTAAATAGCGAAAATTGGGGGTATTACAGAAAATCTCTAGACGATGAAAGATGGAGAATGGCATTTGATGGCGCTTCCAATTTGTGGAGGCATGGGGTCGGAGCTGTATTGATTTCTCCAGATAACCGCTTCATACCATTTACTGCTATATTGAGCTTTTATTGCACCAACATCGCAAAATATGAAGTGTGTATTGTAGGCATCAAAGCGGCCCTTGAATGGAAAGTTAAAAGACTCGATGTAAACGGGGACTCAGCCTTGGTCATCCATCAAATAAAGGGTGATTGGGAAACCAGAGACTCCAAATTGATCCCCTATCGCGATCACATCAAAAATATGATTGAACAGTTCGACGAGATCACTTTCCATCATCTCCCTCGTGAAGAAAATCAGTTGGCTGACGCCTTAGTGACTTATCATCAATGTTCAATATCAATAACAACAAGAGTCTGACATTCATCAGAATTCAACATCGGGACCTACCGGCACATCATTGTTTGGCAATTGAAGAAGAGCCTGATGGTAAACCTTAGTATTACAATATCAAGCAGAGAGTACCCTCTTGGTGTCACGGAGAATGATAAGAGAACACCTAGGAGATTTTCAATGGGTTTCTTCCGAAATGGGGAGGTTCTTTACAAAAGAAATCATGATGTGGTCCTCCTCAGATGCGTAGCAAAAGAAGAAGCAGAAAGAATTATGAAAGATGTCCACAAAGGCTGGTTCGGAACTCATTCTAATGGGCATACTATGGCAAGAAAAATCTTGAGGGCTGGCTACTACTGGTTGTCAATGGAGATCGACTACTTTAACTATGTGAGGAAATGCCAAAAGTGTCAAGTCTACGCTGATAACATTCATGTGCCACCTGCTTCTTTGAATGTCTTAACAGCACCATGGCCATTCTCAATGTGGGGGACGGATGTCATTGGTCCCATCGAACCTAAGGCATCAAATGGGCATCGCTTCATTTTGGTTGCTATCAATTATTTCACCAAATGGGTTGAGGCCGCTTCTTATGCCAGTGTAACGAAATATGTGGTTGTCAAGTTCATAAAAAAGGATTTGGTCTGCCGTTTTGACATTCCAAATAAGATCATCAAGGATAATGGGACTAACCTGAATAACAAAATGATGAAAGAGCTTTGTGACGACTTCAAAATTCAACACCATAACTCCTCTTTGTACCGTCCAAAGATGAATGGGGCTGTCGAAGTGGCAAACAAGAATATAAAGAAGATTGTGCAAAAGATGGTGGTGACCTTCACAGACTGGCATGAAATGCTCCCTTTCGCCTTGCATGGGTATCAGACCTCAGTTTGCACGTCAACAGGAGCAACCCCGTTCTTGCTAGTATATGGGATGGAAGCAGTTCTTCCCATCGAAGTTGAAATACCCGCTCTGAGGGTGCTAATGGAAACAAAATTAGAAGAGACGCAATGGGTTCAAGCTCGTGTGGATCAATTGAATCTCATCGAGGAAAAGAGAGTAGTTGCTTTGTGTCATGGGCAGTTGTATCAGGAAAGAATGAAGAAGGCTTATGAGAAGAAAGTTCGTCCCCGACAGTTTCAAGAAGGAAATCTCGTGCTCAAAAAAATATTGCCTATCCAAAAGGATTCCCGTGGGAAATGGACCCCTAATTATGAAGGACCTTATGTGTTAAAGAAAGCATTCTCTGGAAGAGCCTTAACTCTCACAAAAATGGATGGTGAAGACCTCCCACTCCCGGTGAACTCAGATGCAGTTAAGAAGTACTATGCCTAGAGAAATATATGGAAAAAAGAGAAAGATGAGCCAAGCAAATATAAGCTCGTTAGGTTGAAAACCCGAAAGGGCGGCCTAGGAAAAAATTAGAGCGACCCGGTGGATTGAAAACTCTAAAGAGCAATCCAGGCAAAAATTAGGGTCAGAAAGTTGGACTTTGAACAGATACTAAGGCAATCGACACCTCCGAAAGTGGGATGATGAGTGGTCAATGTTATGTGTATGGGCGGTTGGCATCGTTACTTCAAAGGATTCAAACAATCAAGAGGTATGTTCTTTCTTTTTCTTTTGTTTTTAGCTTAAACTCCCAATGTAATCTTCAGTCGGCGTGATCTTCTGCGCACTTGGCTTCCATTTGAATATCATACACTTTCTTTGTCTCTTGTTTCCCTGTCTGTTTTAAAATGATGTTTTATGGTAGATGATATTGAATTGTGAAACATGTAGCATGATTAAAAGCATTACCATCATTACAAAATTTCTAAAAAATCACAGAAAGGAGATGATCTTATAAATAAATTTGCAAAGAGGATAAATACATGCATGATCACTTTAACGACGAATCATGATAACCCGTGCTTCGATCTAGCTACACCCCTGCTCTCGATGACCCTCGTGTCTTACACCAGAAGTCTAGCGAGTTTGTGAGACCGGCAAAACAAAAGAGAAAAGCCAAAAAAGAAAAGCAAAAAAAGAGAAGCAAAAAGAAAAAAGTCATCCATTACATTTCATTCATCATTCCAATTAAAATCAGTCATTACAGATGCATATATTAAATGCATATGTCATATATATCATCTGTTGCTCTCCAATCGACTTCAAGTGTCGATCCTTATCACTTCCAATTTTTAAGTCAATGCGACGAGCGTTGAATCCTGTATCATACACCAGATCGCAGTGTTAGCACAGAGTCTAGCATAGATCCTTCAGACCAAATTGGTCCTTCAGTTCAGTTTGGGTCAACGCGTCAAATGCCGACTCCGAGCTGCACCTTCAGATCAATATGTCACCACTGAGCCCGGCGGATCCTTCAGAGAAACAAGTCCTTCAGATTAGCTGTGTCTGCCTAAGACGTAGCTGAAATCCTTCGTGGTCAACATATCAGTTCTAGATCTGATCTTGACCCTCACGACCGCACCAACATAGGTCACCCTCAGACTGCTTTACTAGTACCATAGCTAGTTGCAGTCCATCAGACCATCTTTGGTCCATCAGGCCCAGGCAGCCCTTCAGACCAACCAGTCCTTCAGTCTAATTCAAATCAATGCGCCCAAGCATCGACTACGAGTTAGACCTTCAGATCATTATGCCAACACTTCTAGGCACCGATCCTTTAGACAAATCAGTGCTTCAGACCAATCGGTCCTTCAGATCCCCAGTGATCCTTCTTTATTCCTTGTTAACCGCTATCTGTAAATTCTCAAAACTCCCAACTTTCCAACTGATCGGACAAAATTAACGTCTGTTGTATCTTTATTTCTATTCCTACAATGAAATCTTGAAAACGTTTCATTTTTTCTACGGAATACAAATAAAGAGGGGCACCTGTTATACCCAAATTTTGTCCGGTGGATTTATTGGGTATTTTGACGAGTACTTTTCTCATTTTTAAAAAAGACCAAAAAAAATGTCTCGTTGTACACGTGTGTTATTTCTAATCGTGTACGCGGTTTATTCTCGTTGCGCGTGCATGTTCGCTTCGTGTCGTGTACGCATGTCTATTTTGGTGCTCGTTATTTATTGTTATTTTTATTTTCTAATAATTATAATTTTTTCTCTCTCTTAACAAAAACTGGAAAAAAAAATAAAATCAAAATAAAGGGATCTAATTGGAAAGTCAAAGCTGTCCATTTTTTTATATACATATATAATATGATCAAAAGCTAAAATTTGTTACAAAAAAGTAAATAGTACAAAAAAAAATTAAAATAAATTCAAAGAAAAAAGGGACAGGCGTTGCTGCCCTTATGTTGGCCCTAGCTGAAAGGTATTTTGAGAATGGGGTCAATATCCTTTCTCCTTATTCTTTTCCTTTTCCCATATTAGGCAAAAACATCTCAGCCAACGTCTACACCACTCTTTTTTCACTATAAATACAAGGGAATAGTAACATTGAAAAACACACAAAACTGAGAGAAAATTCATACAGAGCGAAAATTTTAGGTTTCACACTGAAACCCTAACCAAAGCATCAAAATTTTTGAAAAAAAATAAGAGTAGCAGTAAGAAGCTTTCAGAAGGTAGAAAAAAAGTCGGTCACGTTTTTTTAGATTCATAGACACATGCTCTAGGTTTTATTTTCTATTTCAAATACAAGCTAAGCCAATATGTAAATCTGAAATGTTCATAGTTGTGATTTCAAACATGATGTTTTTTAGTTGTTCATTCATGCTATTACCATCATCTGTCAAGTGTTATTTTGTATGTTATATATGCAACAATGAGTAGAATAATAGAGACAACAGAAATAGGATTGAAAAAAAAAATCAAAAACCTGGTTGCTAGAACAGATTTAGGTTTTGTTTTTCTTAAAAGTCATAAAGAAAGCTAAGGAAGTAGAATCAGAAATTAGGAGTAGAAGCACAGAGATAAAATCAGAGAGAAAAAGGGAGAGGGTCGAACCTAAGTTTCTGGCCACCACCGCCAGCGGTGGCCGTTGCCGCCAGTGGTGGCCGTCGCCACCGTCCCTAGCCGTGAACCCCTCGCCGTCAGTGCATGCTTTAAGCCCCACCATCGCAACCATTGTCAGTCCTCCCCCTCGCTGTTGTCAACCCAACACAAACGAGAGACCACCGCGAGCAACAGGAGCACAGGAACCTGGCGCCCAGAAAACAGGCGCAAAGGCAACAAGGCCGTAAGGAACCTAGCGCCCAGGCAACAGGCGCACAGGAACGTGGCGCCCAGGCAACAAGCGCATAGGGACAACCCAGAACTTGTTGCTCATGTGGCGTTGGCGCTAGGGACAACCCAGAACTTTGGCAAGGAAGGGACACGAGTTAGCTAGGGACAACCCAAAACTTGTTGCTCATGTGGCGCCGGTGCTAGACAAGGCAAAACATGATGTCCCCAAGGAATTAAGGTTTTTTTTAAAACATAATTCCGCGAAATTCCCACATTTGCCATGAAAAACATGCAACACACGCCAAAA